>JAVGVS010000942.1:0-55771 GCA_032718565.1 Distichodus sexfasciatus
ATTATTATTATTATCCAAATTATGGCATTTCCATTTTTAGTTTTACGGTCAGTGTTAACGACACTATTTAAATGACTACACAAAGTTATAAAGCTGTAAACAAATTATTTCTTTTAATGTTTTTTTCCTTGTTGTGATAAAATTATTTACCATAAAAGAGGGCAAGGTTGATTAGCTAATAGTTAACTTTGTTAATGTGCATGACTAAATCCAACCCTTCCAGCAAATACAGTAAGCATCTTCATGCTGCTTGTCTAGTGACTTTGTATCATTTATATCTACTGTAGTTTTTGCATTTGTTTTTCTGTTATATTACTACTGTCTGCCTTACCTCTTATTACTATTGTGGCAGGAAAGATTTTACTTTTTTTTTATTTTAATGTGTCAGTAAAACAATAAAACTTAAAAGAGGTCAAGGCTGATAAGCAAGTAGTTAACTATTTATTAAATGGTGCATGAGCAAATATATTCAGCCTTGCCAGCAAATACAGTAGGCAGGGATCATGTCTCACGCATCTCAAATAGCTTCATGTCCCCTATCTAGTGACTTTCATGTTCACATTTGTACTGTGGATATTTGCAGTACTTTTTTGACTTGCATTAGTATTTGCTTTTATTAACGTACTTGATGATACAATACAGCAGGCGTATATTGTTTACTTCTTTTAACCATGAAAACAGACAGACAAAAAATCCAGTAGAAACCATTAGATCCTCTGAATTAGCTTGTTTCAGCAGAGAATGTGCTCCCTCAAAGATTTGAGGGAACTTTGAATTCTATGTCATCGATAATCGCAACACACATTTATGAAGTGTTGTTTTAGAGCCCTAGGTAGGGAGCGCGGGGTGAAATCGGGCGCACACGGACCGTCCCTTTAAAGGAGCCGTGCGGCCTCGCTTCCAAGTGTGTGAAGTTCAGTGGACAAAATGTCTGATCCGAGGACAAGTGACAGTTTGACTTTCTACGTTAACGGGAAAAAGGTAACGAGTCCCAAATTAAACGTTATTAAAAACGTTATTATACATTCTAAAAGAAGAAGCTTTCGCGTCACGTTGCGAACCTGGCCGCGTTCCAGTTCGCTAAGTGCCTAGTGGAGGGCGCTCCCCTCACGGAACGTCGTCACACTTTGTGCAGAATTTTACTTGAATTAAACCCCCAAATTAAGTCAACACACGTAATCTGAACAATTTAATCTGTGTCACAACAGGTCACAGTTAACCATGTGGACCCGGAGACCATGTTGCTGTCCTTTCTACGGGATACGTGTATCCTTCGTTCTTTTAGGAAAAAAAGTCCAAAAAAAAACACAAATAATTGTCATTTGTTTATTATTATGTTGACTTAATAACGATTACAACGTGTTTTACTTTCTACATATTTCACTCTGAAGTCGTTGAATCCTTGGGTTTAGATCTGACGCGAGGTTTGCAGACACACGACGTTGTCACCAAGTTGTTTTAATGTTGTATTCTGCTTTATTTTTTGCCCTGCAAACTACGTGTTTTGGGGTGTTTTTGTGTTTCAGAGCATATGTGGGATTAAAAACCTGAGATTTGCCAGGTTTTTGTGACTTTGTGAGGAGAATGGGATTTCTCAGTTTACTCAGTCAGGTGTAAAGTCCTCACAATAATAGCTAATAAAAGTGTGTGTGCGATTTTTGGTTTTGTGAAGACATGAAGTATTAAAACCTCAACCTTTCTTAGCCTTTGTTTGGTCTGGTCCTTTTCTAATAAAAGGAAAAAAAATGACAAAAATATGACATTTCAGGTTCTCCGACAGGTGTGTGTTTGTGTGTGTTTTAAGGGATTTGTGAGGAGAACGGGTGGGGAAATACTTTTATGAGGACATTTTAGTTCTAACAAAATTCCGAGTCATGACAGCTGAAAGGGCAAGAAAAAGAAAGAACGAATAAGAGAGGGGGAAAACCAGGACGAGCGGAAATCCGAGCGAGACTGTATGTAATCCGTAAGCGGTGAACTGGCAACTTGTCCTTGTCTGATTTGCCAAGTAAATGTTCCGGACCGTTCTGAGGACTCTGAACTTGTTCTGCTTTGACAAAGAGAATGAGATTGAAAGAGATTGAAAGAAGAGCAGAAGGAGCAGAAGATCTGAAAGGGAGATGGAAAGCAAGAACAGAGAGAGAGAGATGAGCGAGAAGAGTGAGGGAAGAGGAGACGGCAGGAGCACATGAAAGAGAGAATCATGGAAAGAGGGAGAAAATGAAGAATGAGCAAGAGGAAGAGAGAATGGAGTTGGAGAAGAAAGATGGAGAGATTTAAGAGGAGAGTGAGGAGAGGAGAGAGCAAGGGACGGAGGGAGGGATGGAGAAAAGGAGAAAGGGTCTAATGTCACAGATTTCTCCCCCCCCAAATAGTTTTCTGAAGACTTCGATCATTTTTTAACAGTGCCGGCTAACGATGCTAACAGTCAATGTGAATGTATGGTAACACCTAGCAATTATTTTCCACTGGTTATTTCCTTGACCGTGTGTGTGAAGTGCGTCTAACAGGCAGTAAGTATGGCTGTGGAGGTGGAGGTTGTGGAGCCTGCACCGTCATGTTGTCCAAATACCAGCCCTGCACCAAGAGCATCCTGTATCCTTCCACTCCTCTCCTCCTTTTTTTTTCACATTTTCATCCCTCACTCCTCTCCTCCCGCACTAAGCTGCAGTAAGCTCCTTCAGACAGGGGGGCAAAGGTGCTTCTGGGGCAAATCAGCTTAATATGGTTAATCCTGAATAAAATCTCCAATATATTTTAAATGGTCATGAAACTGATTCAAAAAGAACTAAAATAAAACAAAAAATATTATATATTTTAATGTTTTTTCCTTCACCCTGAAGCCATTTTTCGGTTAACGCCTGCCTGATGCCTGTGTGCCAGCTGCAGGGAGCTGCAGTAACCACTGTGGAGGGCATTGGCAACACCAAAACCAGATTGCACCCCGTTCAGGTAATGAGCTGCAGTCCAGATTATACAATACAACATACAATATATTGGATACATAATCACTACGCCTATAATCTACATTTATTATATTGTGTATATATTCCCTACACTTACACTATACACCTGTTACACTGTGTATATAATGTGTATTCGTATAATCTACGCCTGTTACACTGTGTATATAATCCCAACCCTTATAATCTATACCTATAATAGTGTCTATAGTTCCTACAGTTATAATCTACGCTTGTTACACTGTGTATATGATCCTAACCCTTATAATCTATACCTATAATAGTGTCTATAGTTCCTACATTTATAATCTACACCTGTTATACTGTGTATATAATCTCTACATTTATAATCTACAGCTGTTATACCATGTATATAATCCCAACCCTTATAATCTATACCTATAATAGTGTCTATAGTTCCTACATTTATAATCTACAGCTGTTATACCGTGTATATAATCCCAACCCTTATAATTGATACCTATAATGGTGTCTGTAGTTCCTACAGTTATAATCTACACCTGTTACACTGTGTATATAATCTCTACATTTATAATCTACACTTGTGATATCATGTATACAATCCCAACCCTGATAATCTATACCTATAATAGTTCCTACAGTTATAATCTACACCTGTTACACCCTGTATATAATCTCTAAATTTATATAATCCCGGACTTTACCTGCCAGATGGCACAGGTGAAAAATGTGTGTGTGTTTTCAGGAGCGTATAGCGAAAGCCAACGGCTCCCAGTGTGGCTTCTGTACTCCAGGCATGGTGATGTCCATGTACACGCTGCTGAGAAACAAACCTCAGCCCACCCTGGAGGACATCACGGAAGCTTTGGCAGGTAACAGACACACGCAAATGGTTTTCTAATAGAAATAATAATCTTTTTTTTCGAAATCATTTTTTGTTTCACAGCAGTTAATCTTGTTTAAAGTTTAAAGTGCACGTTGAGGAACGATTTGAACTTGCTGTCTCCCAGGCAACTTGTGCAGGTGTACGGGCTACCGGGCCATCATCGACGGCTACAGGACCTTCTGCGAGGTGCGTGGTCAGAAAACACACAGTTAGAAATATAGGAAATAACCAGGAGTTTTAAAAGTGCTGTTTGTGTTCAGGATCCTAAATGGCCACTAGATAGAAACGGTTTCTGAGTCTGTTGCTCCATGGTTTTCGAGACCCTGTGGAACACATCAGGCTCGGTTTGTGCATGTCCCTTATCGAGTGTCATTATCCGTAACTCCGTGTTCTGTAAAACGATAATGTCCGTAGATAATCCGTGTCTAATCACCTGACTCGGTGAGATCCGCCCCCTCAGAGTGAGTCAGCAGAGTTTGCTCTTATCTCCGTTGTCAGCTGGAAGGAGGCGTGGTGAATTGATCACTAGCGTACAGTCAGGCCGAGATGATCACGTTATTATACATTACACAAACGTTGTGACTATTTTATTCGTAACTTTTTTCTTAATATGCATGAACGCCAACCCAAACCACTTTTTTATCAAACGTTCAAAACATTTTATTTTTGTTTGATAAAAAAATGTCAGTGTTTTACTTTTGATATATTTTCTTGTAGAGTGAAAACTGTTGCCAGATGAACGGAGCCGAGTGCTGCATGTCGAACGGAAGCGAAGCTCCGGAACCCGCCGTGAACGTACCCATTTATTTCTGCTTATTGTGCTGTTCTTTGTGTATTTGCGACATTTTTTCCCAAGAATTATGACAGTATTATAAATAAAATATACAGTTTATCGCCAAGTGGCAAAGAGAGGGGTCCAAGCACTGCACACTTTAATTCGCTTCACGTACCCCGAATAATATTTTTACAATTCACTCGTGTTTTTTGTGCCAAAATATTAGTTCCAAAAACACAATAAGGATTAATAAACTTAAAAAAATGCTAATAATCAACAAAGGAGCAAAAAAACGTTCTTTTAAACCTACTTGTTGCTCCTCACTTTTATATGTTTCACTCTTTTCCTCTTCATCCTTTATCTAAGGGTCAGTCGGAACTCTTCAACAAAAACGAGTTTCTCCCGCTCGACCCCACTCAGGACCTGATCTTCCCTCCGGAGCTCATAGTGAGGATTTGGTCGAATTTTTTTGGAAAAACCAACAAATACACACATCATTGGCTAATATTGTCATTGCGTTAAGATTAGAGGTCGAACGATTATGTAGATGTTTGAAGATATTGGGACCTTCTTAACTTGGGAATGACCGATATGTTTTTCCAGAATTGATTGATATCGGTTATTACTTATTCACATTATCTAATACACATATATACTTCTCGTCGTGTAGCGCATGGCCGAGAATCAAGAGCTGACCACGCAGACCTTCCGGGGCGAGAGGACGACGTGGATCTCCCCCGTCGCCTTGGACGAACTGGTTCAACTGAAACATAGACACCCTCAAGCTCCAGTCGTCATGGGCAACACCAACGTCGGTGGGTCCAGCTTTTACTTTTCCAAAGTAGTGCTGAAGATTGATATAAAAATATGTACACGTTTAAAAATGCTAGATAGCGCTAGACGGAGTGCGAGTGTTCCCGCAAAAATATCTCCCGCGAAAATGTCTAAGGCTTTCATGAAAATATTAAGAGTGCATCCAAAAGTGTCTGGCTCTCACACAAAAACGTCTCGCTCTCAAACGGGAACCTCTCGAAACCTCTCAGCGTGTCTGGCGCTTCTCACTTGTGAAAACATCTAGAGTTCGCACGATAGTCTTGCTCTCGCGAGCGAACGTCTCAATCTGGCCTCGTGTGGACAGGACTGGACGTGAAGTTTAAAGGCGTGGTTCATCCCACAATCCTCTCTGGCGTTCACGTGAGGGAGCTGCTGGAGGTCACGCAGACGGAGCAAGGTTGGTGTGTGCTCTTTTCTGAGTGTGTGTGTGTGTGTGGATATGAAGTGATGTAAAGGGGGGGTGTGTGTGTGTTAGGCGTGTGTATTGGAGCGGGGTGCAGTTTGAGCGCGACGAGGAGTGCGTTGGAGAAGGGCGTGAGCTCGTTCGCGCCGGAACTCGCTCAGACGTATGTGGCGCTGCTGGAGCTGCTGAGTCGCGTCGGGGGAGAGCAGATACGCAACGTGGCCGTGAGTCGCGCACACACACACACTCTCAAAGAGAAGTACATACTATTCAGACATTGTGTTAATCTGTGTGTGTGTGTGTGTGTGTAGACTCTGGGAGGAAACATAGCAAGTGCGTATCCAAACTCTGACCTCAACCCCATCCTGGCTGCAGGAAGATCCTCCATCACCCTGCTGTCCACAGGTGCTCCAAACACACACACTTACACTTTCAAACACACACGCACACACACACACTTACTATTCTTCTACCTGCAGCGGGAAAGCGCGAGGTGGCTCTGGACCAACACTTCTTCGTGGGTTTCGGGAAGACGAGTGTGAGGCCGGACGAGATCCTCCTCTCCGTCTTCATCCCTGTTTCTAGAAAGGTGAGAACGTTGGCTTTTCGTCGCGAGAGTTGAACGCTTTTAAAACACTCGCGTTTCCAGTGGCTGTTTTTACACGCGGCAATTCACAAAACAATTCGAATTCGCGTCACAGCGCACTCTTGGCGGCTGCGATACCAAGTCGGAGACGGCCGTATTTATCGATACGTTTGCTTGTGAAAGTCAAAGCGGACGGACTGACGTTTCGGCCCCCGCAGGGCGAGGTGGTGCGAGCGTACCGTCACGCCCCCCGCAAGGAGAACGCCCTGGCAACGGTCAACGCCGGAATGCGAGTCTGGTTCGGCGAGGGTTCCGACCGGGCGAGGGAGGCGAGTTTGTACTACGGAGGAGTCGGCGCGCGCACCTTCAGCGCCGAGCGAACCGCGCAGACGCTCGTCGGCAGGTAACCGCCACTCTAACGGTGACTGTTGTATTAATACAGTTATGCTTTTATGATGGAAATAACAGTCGAGGGCTTTATATTTGATGCAAAATGAAAACACACTGAGGAAAAAATGTTAAGGAAAAGAACACAAAAAAATCACTTTAATTGAGAACAGTTACGTATAATAATGATTTATATATTGTATGCAAAACAATTCAAACCGCAAGTGATTAACTGTAAAAAAAATAATAATTAAAATAAAAATGTATAAATTGATTCTTTATTTTCTAATATTGCCAATAAAATCCGTATTATTTATTCGTTATATATTTTATATTATTTTATTATATTTATGTTTTACATAATATACTATTATATTATGATTTATTTATCTTTATGTCAAAAATTATAAAAGCAATAAGTAATCAAAAATGGCAAAACCATTCAAACCAATACAATTCAAAGTAAAACGTAAACAAACATATGAATTAATATTTTAATTGCTAATTTTAAGTGTTATTTATTAGTACTTTAGTATTCATTATAAATCTAGAATATAAAAATTAAGAATTTTTTTTTAAAAATTATAAGTGAGCTTTGTGGTTATTTTATTATATTTTGGGAGATTTTTGTGTGTATTTTTCTGGAACTTTTCTGAATGTTTTTGTGTCTCAGGCCGTGGTGTGAGGAGGTGATGAGCGATGCGTACCGGACGCTGGTTGATGAGGTCACTCTGGGGGCGTCGGCTCCGGGGGGGAAGGTCATGTTCCGGAAGAGTCTCACCCTCGGTCTGCTCTTCAGATTCTACCTGCACGTCCAGCAGTACCTCACCGACATGGTGCGTTCCACAAACCGCCTGGCAATGCCCCGCCTACCTAAACCTGGCCTAATTCACCGGGCCTGACTTATCTACACCTAAACCTGGCCTAATTCACCTGCCTTCACTTATCTACACCTAAACCTGGCCTAATTCACCTGGCCTGACTTATCTACACCTAAACCTGGCCTAATTCATCTGGCTTCACTTATCTACACCTAAACCTGGCCTAATTCACCTGGCTTCACTTATCTACACCTAAACCTGGCCTAATTCACCTGGCTTCACTTATCTACACCTAAACCTGGCCTAATTCACCTGGCCTCACTAATATCACCTAAACCTGGCCTAATTCATCTGCCCTTACTTATCTACACCTAAACCTGGCCTAATTCACCTGCCTTTACTTATCTACACCTAAACCTGGCCTAATTCACCGGGCCTGACTTATCTACACCTAAACGTGACCTAATTCACCTGGCTTCACTTATCTACACCTAAACCTGGCCTAATTCACCTGCCTTTACTTATCTACACCTAAACCTGGCCTAATTCACCTGACTTCACTTATCTACACCCAAACCTGGCCTAATTCATCTGGCTTCACTAATATCACCTAAACCTGGCCTAATTCATCTGCCTTTACTTATCTACACCTAAACCTGGCCTAATTCACCTGACTTCACTTATCTACACCTAAACCTGGCCTAATTCATCTGCCTTTACTTATCTACACCTAAACCTGAACCTAACTCATCTGGCCCCACTCATCTCACCTGAACGTGGCCTAACTTACCCCACCCATCTGACCTGCTCTTTCCACTTTGCCCCACCCACATCTCCAGATCGTCTGACTTGTGCATTTGAATTTGCAGAGCGTAAATGAGGGGCAAGTTTCCACTGAGCTTCTCAGCGCAACACAACCTTTACCTAACCACATCCAGCACAGCTACCAGGAGTTCCAGGTAGTGTGTGTGTGTGTGTTCTGCGTATGTAAGCTTTCCTATCCATAACTTATTTGTTCATGCAAAATGCGTGCATGCAAACGCATGTCCGTTATTTGGTGTGTGTGTGTGTGTAGAGCGTGGCTGAGGACCAGTCGGTGCAGGACCCGGTTGGCAGGGCGGTGCAGCATTGCTCTTCCCTAGCGCACGCTACAGGAGAAGCCGTGTACTGCGACGACATTCCTCACATGCACGGAGAACTCTACATGGCTCTGATCACCAGCGCCAGGCCACACGCCAAGATCAAGTAAAATGATGAGGTCTGTGCTGTGAGGTAAAAATAAAGGAACTAGAACTTAAACTTGCTTTGTTTTGTAGGAACATCGACATCAGCGGGGCTCTGAGTCTGCCCGGCGTAGTGGACGTTGTCACGGCCGATGACATTCCGGGCAAAAAGTTCAGGAACTTTGCCGGAATCGATGAGGACCTTCTGGCTGGAGACGAGGTGACGCTTGCGCTGTTGTCACTGTTCGCGTTTGTTTCTGAAGCCAAACTGAAAAACTGAGTCGTCTTCGGATTTTCCCATTTTGGAACTGCCGTGACCTGGAAGATGATCGATTTTGGTTTCCCAGGTTACCTGTGTGGGTCACATGATTGGTGCAGTGCTGGCGGACACCAAGCAGCATGCCAAGCTCGGGGCAGCGGCAGTCAGGGTCACTTACGAGGACCTGCCAGATCCAGTCTTCACAGTAGAGGTCAGAGTCTGGTATCTGGTTTAAATTGACCAGTTCCAGATTGGTTATTTGCTTCCAAATTCGGCCAAACTCCATCGCCGAACTGTGCCGAAGGGGGCCGTCTAGTTAAAAATTGTGCCAAGCTTGGTCAAATTGGGCATCAGGGTAAAATTGGGAATCCGGTGCCAAATTGGATCTGTTTCCAAATTGGTCACCTGTTTCCAGATTGTGCTGAATTGGTCACCTGATGCCAAATTGTGCCAAATTGTGCCAAATTGTGCCGAATTGGTCACCCGTTGCCGAATTGGTCACCTGATGCCAAATTGTGCCAAATTGTGCCGAATTGGTCACCCGTTGCCGAATTGGTCACCTGTTGCCAAATTGTGCCAAATTGGTCACCCGTTGCCAAATTGTGCCAAATTGGTCACCTGATGCCAAATTGTGCCGAATTGGTCACCCGTTGCTGAATTGGTCACCTGTTGCCAAGTAGTGCCGAATTGGTCACCCGTTGCCAAATTGTGTCAAATTGGTCACCCTTTGCCAAATTGGGCCAAATTGGTCACCTGTTGCCAAATTGTGCCAAATTGGTCACCTGTTGCCAAATTGTGCCAAATTGGTCACCCTTTGCCAAATTGGTCAACCGTTGCCAAGTTGTGCCGAATTGGTCACCCGTTGCCAAATTGTGTCAAATTGGTCACCTGTTGCCAAATTGTGCCGAATTGGTCGCCGGTTGCCGAATTGGTCACCTGTTGCCAAATTGTGCCGAATTGGTCACCCTTTGCCGAATTGGTCACCTGTTGCAAAATTGTGCCAAATTGGTCACCCTTTGCCGAATTGGGCCGAATTGGTCACCCGTCGCAACGTTATGAATTGTGTTGCCAAATTGAGCATCGCTTCTGAGATTGTGACAATGTGGTTGTCCAGTAAAATTGGTCGTGGAGGTTCCAAATTGTCCCAAATGAAGTCATCCAATTCCAAACGAATAACGTGTGTGTGTGTGTGTGTGTGCGGTGCAGGAGGCGGTGGAGAAGGGCTCCTTCTTCCCCCCACAGAGGGAGATCAAGCGAGGGGACGTGAGCACGGCCTTCGAGGAGGCAGACCACGTTTACGAAGGTTGCTTAAAGGCGTAGTTGCACCTGACATATTTGAACCCACTTTTACATGCAGCATGAGGAGATCTGCCGAAACGTTTCGATTTTAAACTGGGGCAGCCGCTTAACGCGAGCAAACGGCGGCAAAAAGTAACGCACGCCGTTTAACGAGGAGCGGATTTTTCACAGGCAGTGTGTGCGGCGTGTGTCTGGTCCTCAGGAGAGATGCGACTGGGCGGACAGGAACACTTCTACATGGAGACGCAAAGCATGCTGGTGGTTCCCGTGGGGGAGGAAAAGGAGATGAAAGTGTATGTGTCCACGCAGCACCCGACTCTCACCCAGGTTCGACCGCGCAGTTTGCTCACTCACCACACGGCGTACGCCACGAAACGCTGGCAGCTGACCGCTCTTTCCGCCGCCCGACTTCTCTCCGTAGGAGGCGGTAGCCGAGACGCTGTCCGTTCCGTCCAACCGCGTGTCCTGCCACGTCAAGCGGGTGGGAGGAGCGTTCGGCGGCAAAGTCACTAAAACCTGCATCCTGGCGTCCATTGCGGCCGTGGCGGCGTGGAAGTGGGTGGAGCGCCGACCTCGCTTGTTTTGTTAACCGGTTTGCCTGACGCGTTCCATGTTCGGTCACGCTTTTCCCGCCTGTTTTTCTGCGGTTCGCAGGACGGAGAGGCCAGTGCGTTGCGTTCTGGAGCGAGGAGAGGACATGCTGATTTCGGGAGGGCGCCACCCGGTGTTGGGGAAGTACAAGGTGAAAAAATTCACTCTCTCTCTCTCTCTCACTGCTCCCCCGTCTCCCTGTAACCGCAGCGTGGGTGTGTACGTGTTCGGGGGGTGTGTGTGTGTGTGTGTGTGTGTGCAGGTGGGCTTCATGAGCGATGGCAGGATCGTTGGAGCTGATCTTCAGTACTACACCAACGCTGGTAACACTGCTGATGAATCAGTGCTGGTGAGACTCAAACACACACACACGCCCTAAATACGAGCTGCGCCTCTGCACGCCCGAGTTCTTCCTCTCAACACGCCGCTCTCTCTTCCTCGTCCCTCGTTCCTCGTCAGGTGGTGGAGAAGATCCTGCTGCACATGGACAACTGCTACAACATCGCCGACCTGCGAGGCCGAGCGTCCGCCTGCCGCACCAACCTGCCGTCCTGCACCGCCTTCCGCGGCTTCGGCGTGCCCCAGTGCATGATGGTGGTGGAGAACATGATCGGCGACGTGGCCGCCGTCCTGGAACGCCCCGCCGAAGAGGTCGGGGGGTCGGACTAAATTACCGGCCAGTCGCTAAAGGGGGGGGGGGAGAAAAAAAAATGCAAGTTCCGATATTGTGAACGTGTTCTTCCCCAACAGATCCGGGAGCGGAACTTTTACCGGGGCGCGTCGGTGACGCACTACGGGATGGGGTTCGACGCGGGGAACCTGCAGCGCTGCTGGGCGGAGTGTGAGGAGCGAGCGCAGCTGCAGCGCAGACGCAGCCACGTGGCCCAGTTCAACCGCAGCAGCCGCTGGAAGAAGCGCGGCGTCGCCATGGTGCCCATCAAATACGGCGTGGGATTCGCTGAGGGCTTCCTCAACCAGGTGCCAACTTCCCCCAGATCTCTCTCTCCCTCTCTTTCTCTCTGTCTCTCTCTCTCTCTCTCTCTCTCCCTAACCCTCTTTCTCTCTCTCTCTCTTCCCTCCGTCCTTCTCTCTCCCTCTCTCTCTCTTTCTCTCTCTCTCTCCCCTCTGCTCTTCTCTCTCTCTCTCTCTCTCTCTCTTCCCTCCGTCCTTCTCTCTCTCTCTCGCTCTCTCTCTTCCCTCCATCCTTTCTCTCTCTCTCTCTCTCTCTCTCTCTCTCTCTCTTCCCTCCATCCTTCTCTCTCTCTCTCTCTCTCTCTGTTCCCTCCGTCCTTCTCTCTCTCTCTCGCTCTCTCTCTTCCCTCCATCCTTCTCTCCCTCTCTCTCTTTTCTCCATCCTTCTTTCTTTCTCTCTCTCTCTCTCTCTCTCTCTTTCTTCTCCATCCTCCTTATTCTCCCCCCATCATTTTTGTTCTCTCTCTATCTGTCTCTCTTTCAATCTGTCCGTTAATCTCCCTCCCTCCCGCTCTCTCTCTCTGTCTTCCTCTGCCTCCTGCTCTTCTTCCTCCCACCCTCTCTCCGTCTCTCTGTTTGAAATAAAGCGTGAGATCACATTTACAGTAAAATTCCGCTTTAAACGTCTACAGTGAAACGGCCGCTATCTCAACCCTCTACGCTGTGTGTGTGTGTGTGTGTGTGTGTGTGTGTGACAGGCGGCTGCGCTGGTGCACATCTATAAAGACGGCTCGGTGTTAGTAAGTCACGGAGGAGTGGAGATGGGTCAAGGCTTACACACCAAAGTCCAGCAGGTATGCCGCCTCCTCTCTCGACCAATCAGCTCGCTCCGTTTGTCTCCATGTCCAGCCGCAACCTTCCGGCGTGTCCCCGTTGGTGGTATAAACGCGTGTGTGTGTGTGTGTGGTCTTTTCCCGCAGGTGGCGAGTCGAGAGCTGAACGTCCCCCTGTCCCTGGTCCACATTTCGGAGACGAGCACCAACGCCGTGCCCAACACCTGTCCCTCGGCCGCCTCCTTCGGCACGGACGCTAACGGCATGGCCGTGCTGGTAACGAGCCGCGCTTCTTCGCGCCGACTGCAGCTGACGGACACTTGATCGGGAACCCCGACCCTGCGGCTCGATCGCTCATTCGTTCCTCTTCCTTTCATTCCTTCATCCTTTCATTTGGATTTTCATTCATTCACGTGTCCATCCATTCAGTCTTTCCTTCGTTCCACTTTTTCGTTCCAGTTCCGTTTATTTCATTCTGTTTCAGTTCACTCGCTCGTTCGTTCATCCATTCATTCAACAACGTTCGTTAGTTCCGTTTCCATTCATTCATTCATTCATTCATTCAGTCATTCATTCCAGTTACATTCATTCTTTTATCTGTACATTCTTTTTCTCATTCCATTCATTTTTATTCCAGTAACGTTCATTCATTATTTCATGCTTTCCATTCCATTTCATTCACTCATTCATTCATTTATTACTTCATTCAACTTCATTTGTTTCAATTACATTCATTCATTCATTCTTTCAATTTTAATTCATTTATTAGTTCATTCAACTTCATTCGTTTGTTTCAATTACATTCATTCATTCATTCATTTATTAATTTCATTTTCTATTTTTCATTCATTCATTCATTCTTTCATTCATTTTTTCTTTCAATTTTAATTCATTTATTAGTTCATTCAACTTCTTTCATTTATTTCAGTTACATTCATTCATTCATTCATTCATTCAATTTTAATTTATTTATTAGTACATTCAACTTCATTCATTTATTTCAATTACATTCATTCATTCATTCAATTTTAATTTGTTTATTAGTTCATTCAACTTCATTTATTTCAATTACATTCATTCATTCATTCATTCATTTATTAATTTCATTTTCTATTTTTCATTCATTCATTCATTCTTTCATTCATTCTTTCTTTCAATTTTAATTCATTTATTAGTTCATTCAACTTCTTTCATTTATTTCAGTTACATTCATTCATTCATTCATTCATTCAATTTTAATTCATTTATTAGTTCATTCAACTTCTTTCATTTATTTCAGTTACATTCATTCATTCATTCATTCATTCAATTTTAATTTATTTATTAGTACATTCAACTTCATTCATTTATTTCAATTACATTCATTCATTCATTCAATTTTAATTTGTTTATTAGTTCATTCAACTTCATTTATTTCAATTACATTCATTCATTCATTCATTCATTTATTAATTTCATTTTCTATTTTTCATTCATTCATTCATTCATTCATTCTCAATTCATTCATTTATTCATTCATTCATTTATTAATTTCATTTTCTATTTTTAATTCATTCATTCTTTCTTTCAATTTTAATTCATTTATTAATTCATTCAACTTCTTTCATTTATTTCAGTTACATTCATTCATTCATTCATTCATTCATTCAATTTTAATTTATTTATTAGTACATTCAACTTCATTCATTTATTTCAATTACATTCATTCATTCATTCATTCAATTTTAATTCGTTTATTAGTTCATTCAACTTCATTTATTTCAATTACATTCATTCATTCATTTATTAATTTCATTTTCTATTTTTCATTCATTCATTCATTCATTCATTCAATTTTAATTTATTTATTAGTTCATTCAACTTCATTCATTTATTTCAATTACATTCATTCATTCATTCAATTTTAATTCGTTTATTAGTTTATTCAACTTCATTCAATTACATTCATTCATTCATTCATTTATTAATTTCATTTTCTATTTTTCATTCATTCATTCATTCTCAATTCATTCCTTTATTCATTTCCTTGTGTTCTTTCAGTCATTCATTC
The DNA here is from genome assembly GCA_032718565.1 of Distichodus sexfasciatus. Lineage (NCBI taxonomy): Eukaryota > Metazoa > Chordata > Actinopteri > Characiformes > Distichodontidae > Distichodus > Distichodus sexfasciatus. Next base: position 14,805 of record JAVGVS010000942.1, read on the forward strand.
ATTCATTCCAGTTTTGTTCATTTCATTCCTTTAATCTCCATTTGTTCATTCATTCATTATTAGTTCATTCAACTTCATTCATTCGTTTCAATTACATTCATTCATTCATTTATTAATTTCATTTCCTATCTTTCATTCATTCATTCAATTTCAATTCATTCATTTATTCATTTCCGTGTGTTCCTTCATTCATTCATTCATTCATTCCAGTTCTGTTCATTTCATTCCTTTAATCTCCATTCATTCATTCATTCATTCATTCATTCATTCATTCATTTATTAGTTCATTCAACTTCATTTGTTTCAATTCATTCATTCATTCTCTCCATTCATTCATTGATTAATTTCATTTTCTATCTTTCATTCATTCTTTGCTTCATTCATTCAATTTCACTTCATTCATTGATTCATTTCCGTGTTCCTTCGCTCATTCATTCTTTCACTCATTCACTCATGTCCAATTCTGTTGGTTCTGTTTTCACTCATTTCATTTCACGGAAATTCATTCGTTCACTCCACTGCTTTCCACGTCATTCATTCAGCGATATCTTATTCCGTCTCGTTCTTCCTCTCGCCCCGTCTTCCGTCTTCTTTTCTCGTCAGCCGCGCGGAACGGAACCAATATCGTTCGCCGTGTTAAAAGTCTATGTTTGGGAAGGATTTTTAATTGACGGTACGACGATGATAACGTCATGATAACCCCGCGGCCGTGTTTGTGTGTGCGCTGCAGGACGCGTGTCAGAAGCTGACGAAACGACTGGAGCCCATCAAGAAGACCGACCCCGGCGGCACCTGGCAGTCCTGGGTACGCGAGGAAAAGAGTTTCTTATGAATTTTACGACGTTTTGAGATGCAGCCGATCCGATACGTGGACGGGTATCGGCCCGATAACGGCTCAAGCGGCTGGATCGGGTATCGGCGGCATCGGGCCGTTCTATGGAGCCGATCTGTAAACGCGTTGCGCGCGGGAAGTGGCACTGCGGTAAAGTAGAGCTGAAACCATTGTTCCAAAAACTCCAATAATTCTATTCCAAAAAATGGTCGATTTTTCTAGAATGGAAGCTCGGTTTAACGGGCGCCGCTACTCGCTAAAACGCTCCGGTTCGGTCAAAACGTCCCCGTTATTACAGACGCAGACCGTATTTCAGCGGATCAATAACCACAACAGCCAGCGTTCTCCTCGCGATTCTGCCGTTCATTTCGATTTTCCGCCGTTTAGTCTGGAACGCGCGCCCGACGCTTCGCCGTGACGCGGAGGATCGTGGGAAATGTAGTTCTCCGCGAAAGCAACTCGTTTTGTAGGGCAGATTGGTTCAAAATGACAAACGGCAGTGTTTCATTTTCAGTTGATCAAATTTCTTTTCAATTTTATCCTGTTATAGTGTAATCAATAAAAAAGAAGAAATATTTACATGTCTAAACAAACAATTTTCGAGAACAAATAACTTAGCGTATCCGTGTGGGTGTGTAATTATTACTGTTTTAGCGGGAAAACGGGATTTAAATCAAGCATTTCCTTGAGCGTGACAAAAATCTCAGTCATGTATTCAGACGTTTTTAAAGCATTATTTTGTATTTTCAAAAAAAGACCCCGACTGTATGGGATTTGTATCGGTGTCGGCAGATCTCCACATTTACAATATCGGTATCGTAAAAAAATACGTAAAAAAAAAAGTGGTATCGGCCCATCTCTAGTAGAAACGCAGGTCGTATGACCCAAAAATGTCCGTTTTTAACCAGTTTTTTTGTTGTTGTTGTTGTTTTTGCAATTTCCGTCTGGCGGTAAAGGTCGCTAAAGCCTTTCTGGAGAAGGTCAGCTTGTCAGCAACCGGATTTTACAGGTAAAAGTGTGACCGTGTCCGACCCTGTTTTAGATCCGTATAGAAATGATCGAAAAATGTTCGTTTTCACACAAACTCAAAACCAAACGACTATAAAGTAGCGACAGTATGATGATCAGTAACGTGTGTGTGTGTGTGTGTGTGTGTAGAGGTCACGATCTGGGTATGGACTGGGAGAAGCAGGAAGGGAAACCCTACGCTTACTTTACCTACGCCGTGTGCTGCAGTGAAGTGGAGCTGGACTGTCTGAGCGGGGAGTACAGGGTGTGTATACACACACACACACACACACGCACCACACACACACGCCGTACACACACCTTACCGATCGTCTTTCTCCCCCAGACGTTGAGGACAGACATGGTGGTGGACATCGGCCGGAGCATCAACCCGGCCATCGATATCGGACAGGTAGGACGGGGACCTGAGAACGCCGTATGTAGACTTGTACCAAACCGATTGTAATGTGTGTGTTTTTGTGTGTGTGTGTGTGTGTGTGAGATCGAGGGTGCCTTTATGCAGGGTCTGGGCCTCTACACCATGGAGGAGCTGACCTTTTCTCCCTCCGGCGTCCTCTACACCCGAGGTCCGGGCCAGTATAAAATCCCCGGCGTGTGCGACGTCCCTCTGCAGTTTAACGTCTCCCTGCTGCCCAACTCCCACAACCCTCACGCCATCTACTCCTCTAAAGTAAACGCTCCTTCTCTCTCCCTGTAACGATAACCTTGGCTTTCGTTGCGGCACCCGACCGGAAAGTCGGACGTTCTCTGTAATCGTAACGGTCGGGGAGACCTCTACGACCTCTGCGTTTTTGGACTGACCCGAGGTGTTTACGATGTGTTTTCAATTGTTTTTTTTGTTGCATCAGGGCATCGGGGAGCCCACGCTGTTCCTGGGCAGCTCGGTCTTCTTCGCCATCAAGGAGGCGGTGGCGGCGGCTCGCAGGGACTCGGGTCTGACGGGTCCGTTCCCCCTGCGCAGCCCCGCCACGCCCGAACGCACCTGCCTGGCCTGCCAAACGCACTTCACCAAGATGGTGCGTTCCACAGCCACACCCGCACCAACGGCCACGAGGCTTAAAAACACATTCACGAAAACGTCGCTCTTTCGTATTATTTGATCGCCTTCTTGGTTTATCCAAGAATTCCTTTTGACTGGTTTCCTTTATGCCTCGTTTTATTCCAGGTTCCAGAGGGAGACGCGGGAGCGTCCCAGAGATCCTCGGCTCTGGACCTTCCATGAGTCCGCCGCGAAGTTGGAAACGTGGCACGATGACAGATTTCAAATCTTCACTTCGCTAACATGCAAAATTAGATCACAGATGAAGGTTGCGTGAGGTCCGGCAATCGTTCATACAGCGGTGCCTTGACTTACGAGTTTAACGCCTTCCGTGACGGAGCTCGTAACTCAAATGACTCGTTTGACAAATCAGTTTTCGCCATTGAAATCGATTGAAATGCCTTTAGTCCGTTCCGGACGCCCCAAAAGACACACCGCGTTGTTTTTGTTACGCATTGAAATGAGAAAAATGTGCTCAAAAATAAACGCTCTTAATAAACTGGTCTTATTAAGTATGACGTACAGCGTTTGCCGTGGAGATCGGACGACTTGAAGACGAGGCGGAGGAGAGAGGCCCATTTTTGCCCGTTTCGCCACGCTTTCCTCCCGTTTTTCGGCACCGAGTTGTGTCGTTAAATAGCGCCGGTCGCACGTCCAGACGCGCCTTTTTCTCGGGGCGTTCCTTTCGAAAGAAGTCTGAACGTTTCTCCCGCGTTCCCAACGTTTCCGTCGTCTCGCTTGTAGAGATAACCTCCTCCGCGTCACCCGTTTCCCGGCAAAACCTTTTTTGTGCTGCTGCGCCTGTAAAATTCAGCTCCTCCGTCGTCCGTTTGCCCCAGCGGTGGCGCGAAACCTGGAATTTAAGCCAAAAAAGGCCTCGTAGTCGGGCCGCTCGTGAGTCAAGGTACCGCCGTACAACGTTTAGACTGAATGAAGCAGTAATATTATTCAAATTAAAGCTGTGAACGCTAACGCACATTAACGCACAAGAAGCTTAATCCGCAAACTTTAACTCGTTATTTTTTTAAACGCGAATTAATCACATGCCGAAGTTTGGCCTTCGTCAGAAAGGAAGTCACATTATACGTCACTCTGCACGGCGAAACCAGGCGCTCGTCGCAACCGAGGTTTCCGAGAAAAACGAGCGTTTACGTTGCGTGGGGTAAAATGTGGGATTTTTTTGTTTTTTAGTGTTTTGAAACAGTGGAAGGTCTATACTGTACTGCCGTGAATAAATTTGGCTGAAAAACGTACCCTTTCCATCCTAAAAACGTGACTTTCTTGAGGTGAGGAATTCAATTCCAGCAGAATGTTAAAAGTTTCTGTTTTGACCGCTCTACTTCAATATTTACGCTAAATCCACTGGTTGACTAGCGTGAAGATATTTCTCCGGAATCCATCTCCGTCTCCCGAGTTCAGTTAACCTAACGCAGGTAGGCTATCCGTGTGGCTGTGAATGCAGCTTAGGCTACCGTAAATGCAAACGTAGCCGCGACCGCACCAAGCGTCTGTGAGTGCTACGGCGACAGTCAACTTCGACGGCAGATTTCTCCGTTTCTCACTTGGCGTGACAGGAGAAACCCGACTCCTTTCAATGTTGATATCTCAGTCATATGTCGTCCGATTCGTTCGATATAGGGATCGTTTTGAAGCTTGATTTATGCCCTTTCATGAAAACATCATAACTCAATTTTGAAAATTTGCGACAAGCGACTGGTTTTGCCGTGGAGGGTCACATATTACTTACATATCAGTTCTACGTCCTAATCACTGATGTCTAATGGCAGTATCACATGTTCAGTAATGAGCAGAAATGAATAAACAAACTAGTATTCCATAAAAAAAAAACCCTGATTAACGTGCTTTTTAAAAATGATGTAAGTGTTCCGTCACATTAATAAAAACCCAACCCATGAAGCAGTATTGTTGAGATGGTTTTATTCAAATGATCCAGTTCTAATCATTGTCAGAATTTAACCGAGCAACAAGTCGCACCGTTATCACGTGAACGTCACGCTCTGGGTTAGTAATGAAGCAGATAAGAAAGTCTCCTGAGAGTTAATCATTGTTAAACAGCTGGGATGCCTTCGCTTTGGTCACCCGCCAAGTCCGAAGTTCTGGTTCGTTTGGGCGGTGTCTTCACACGCAGGTTTCTACATCGTAACTAGATGATGTTTCATTTTGCCGTTATTAAGGGAAATGGTTTTAAGTCACAACATGATGTAGTTTCAGATTCTGGTCTAATAGTCTGTCGTCGATGCTGGCACGCCAACGCGTCCACGCAAACGCAATGACGTTGAGCGAAATTGGCGGCGGAGACGGCAAAATCCGACCCGAGCGAACCTGCTCCGGCCCATCCTTCGTATATCGTAACGATCGGTTTTACAAGAGCGTCTTAACGCCGGACCTTGGAGACTTTAAGACCCTTTAGAGGTCCGTGAGCCGTTGACCAGCATCGAGGCGGCAAAAGAACGTCAGGATGTTAGTTCAAAGGTTCAAATGTTAGGAGGTGAATGGAGACGAGAGACTCTTGAATGGTTATTTTCGCTGCCGAGTTGCCGCCTAAACGTCAATGGACCAGCGTTGGCGAGGCTCGAGTCCAAGCTGCGAGGAGACGGCCTAAGGAAAGAGAAAGCGAGTTGGGAAATGCTGTTATCGCGCGCAACTCCGTCAGCCGTCTCAAGAAATCCCGGTGCTCCCACGTACCAGTGCGGTGTAGCGGTCCTCGCAGGCCATGCGAATCTTCTCGGGGGTGGCGGGGGAGGAAAAGAGGAAGCTCTCCTCGAGCCCTCGCTCCCTCCGGGCCGCGGCAACGGCTTCCTTAATGGCGAAGAAGGACGCGCAGCCGAAAAAGACCGGAGGCTCGCCGACGCCCTGCGGAAACACACACCGTCCCGGAGCGTTAGCGGTCAGAAACTAATCTAATCTAGAGGTCAAAAAGAGACAACAGGTGATCAAAGGGTTTTTTGGTGTGCGTTGCCTTGGACGAGTAGATGGCGTGAGGGTTTTCCGCGTTGGCCAGCAGCTGCACGTTGAGCTGCGATGGGATGTCGACGAGGGCAGGAATTTTGTAATCGGACGGACCTCTGGTCCTCAAAACGCCCTCAGGAGAGAACTGCAGCTCCTCAATGGTGAAGAGGCCCAAACCCTGGACAAAGCCGCCCTCCACCTGAACGCACAATAAGCACTGGACTTAGGCCACGTCCACACGTCCGCGGGTATTTCTGAAAACGGTGGTGCGTTTTGGCCTTTCGTCCTTTCGTCTACGCGGGGTTTTTTGAAAACTCCAGCCACATTCGGCGATTTTTGAAGATGTTGAAATCAACGGACCGTTCCGCGTCACACTGTGCGCCACTCGTATGACGTCACAGTGCCCGCCATGTCTACGTTAGGTTTTCATCTACGATGCAAGGCATGCTTTTGACGGCGTTTTTTTTTGCGATTGCGTGTGGACAGAGATATTTTTGAAAACGTGCTCGTGTGGATGCAAGTAAAAAAAACAGATAATCTCCGTTTCCAGAACTCTCCGTGTACGTGTGGACAACCGTTCATATCAGACACTTTAACTCACTTTTAATACCCCTAAGGTCATGTCCGCATGTACACGGGTGTTTCTGAAAACGGAGATTTTCCAAAAATATCTCCATCCACACGCAATTGCAAAAAAACGCTGTCAAACGCACGCCAAGGCAGCAGGTGGCGATATGATCTTAAACCGTATAGCATTGGTGACCAATCAGAAGCCTTGGAAGGGGGACATCATTACCTGTTTTACCGGTAGACAAACAACAATGGCGCAAAAAGTAAAGCATGAGTCGTACGTGCGGACGGACAGCGAGGTTAACGCATAAGTATAAACATGCCAGAACCTCTAACAAGGTTGAGAGCAGCAGTACTTTCTATACAGAACGTCGGGCATTGTAAATGAAAACCTAACGTAGACACGGCGCGTACCGTGACGTCATACGAGTGGCGCACGGTGTGACGCGAAACGCTCCGTTTTTCAAAATCTCCGTTTTCCTTGTCCACACCTAAAACGCAGAAACGGAGTGTTCAAAAATCGCCCACTTTGGCCGGAGTTTTTCAAAAACCTCCGTTTTCACTGACCGTGTGGACGGAAGGCCAAAACGCATAGAAAAACCCGCGTACGTGTGGACATGGCCTTAGTTTAGCAGGTCTTGGAGAACTCTTACCAAAATGTACAAAAGTATCTGATATCGATAGCGCTGAAGGATTAAAGGTGTAAGAATTCTACTTGAGTAAAAGTACAGTGCTAAAGTTTTGCAGGTATTAGTAAATGTTCCTTTACAAAACCCCAATCTTTGCAGCATGCAGGTTAATTTGTGGCAAAGTGAAGTTTTGGCAAATGCGGCAAATTGCCACTAGTGACAAACGTATTTGCCAAAAGTGATGAACCTTTGGTGACGCCTTTGCCAGCTGCATACGTTTTCCCCAAAGTTTGCTAGAAGTCCTCAAAATATTACACCACTGCAAAACACCACAGAACTGTTACCAACTGAGACCTCTGCAATTAACTCATCCGTGAAGGAGCAGCGGGCAGCTAATAAGCGGCCGGGGAGCAGTGCTTGGGAACCTGCGACCTTCTGATCACGGGGCGAACGTTCTACCGTTACGCCACCGACTGCCCAACTGTTAGTGCTAAATGCTAGTTTGACAATGTGCTCCACCTGTCCAATGTCCAAGGCGGGATTTAGACTTTTCCCCACGTCCATAACGATGTCAGTTCTTATGTTCTGTAACAACAGCAGATAAGATTTGATCAAAAATGATATTCATCAATATTTATGGGAGGTCAATTGCAGAAGGTGAAGTTTTGATGCTGTACTTTGTGATCACCAGTAAGACAGTCGACCTCCACCTCGGAGCAGCAGGCCCCGAAGGTGAAGTAGTAATAGGCGTGACCCTCGCTTCGCTCCCAGTCCACGCTGGTGTGGGGCCCCCTGGTGGATCGGGGGAGAGAAGAATGTTGTTACATCATAAAATTCTACCCTTACAACATTTAGCAGACGCTCTTGTCCAGAGCGACTTCGATTTTTCCTCATTTCAGGGACAGTCTCTCTGAAGAAGCAGCTTAAGCGTAAGGCTCGGGGACCAAAAGATAGTTGTGTTAGAGGTAGGATTCGAGCCCACAACCTCTTGGCCCCCGAGGTGAGTATCCTGACCACTAGACCACGTTTAAAACAGCAACGTACATGAAGAATCCAGTCGCAGATAAGCTGACCTTCTGACAGTACGCTTCCAAAACCTGATGAAGGAAAACACGGCAAAGGATAAGAATTATGTGTGGGTCAGGATTAAGTTTATCTGAAATTTTGATTCATTTCGATTTTCTGGTCATTTCTAGTCCTTACCAGCTGCTGCCAGGTGTGCCCTGGGTTTTTCGTTTGGATTGGCTCCAGCCGTCCTGTCAGCTTTTCGCAAGCGTTCTACAGGAAAGTGTAAAGATTCGATTTGAAGATCATTTAAGTACAAAAAGGGTTTTCGGTTAAAGACCTTGAAACGAAAACAACAAAATTCTTTTTGAAAAAGCCACCCTTACGACTTACTTTAACAGCCATGCCCACGGCATCCGTGCCAAAGGAGGCGGCGGACGGGGCAGCATTGGGGACGTTGCCGGTGCAGGTTTCTTGCACGTGAATCCAGGACATGGGAACGTTCAGGATACGACTTGCAATCTGTATCAATAAATAATGATCATACCGAGAGTGTTACTGTGATTAGAAAGCATTTCTAGCATCCACATGTGAGTTTCTCGTCCTAGCTGATGGCATAACGGAGATCAGAAGGTTGCCAGTTCAAGCCCTGGACTGGTATAAGGTACTGTCCCCAAGCACTACTCCCCGGGCACTCCCAAAAAAGCAGCCCACTGCCACTGAAGGGACGGTGGTGGTCTAGTGGTCGGGATCCTCGCCCCTAGACCAAGAGTTCATGAGTTCCAATCTTACGTCCAGCACTATCACCTTTGGGTCCCTGAGCAAAACCCTTAAGGTGTCTCCCCCTCAGAGGGAGGTTGTCCTTGGACTTAGGTCATGGAGTGTCTGCTAAATGGCATAAATTTTTGCCACTGCTTTATGAGAGATTTTTTTCAGTTCTGAGGAAGGCTGACCTGTATGGCTTTGGTGCTGATGCCTTGACCCATCTCAGTTCCGCCGTGAGAAATCAGGACCGACCCGTCTTTATAAATGTTCACCAGCGCTGCACCCTGCCCCCGAGAAGAAAGAGAAGGAACCGGGGGTGTAAATCATAAATTTCGTCACAATACGATATTATATCGTTTCAACGGACAACGATTCGATGACTACCGATCACAAAGTCTGCTACGATATGATTTTGATTTGGTTCAGGAGCCGGCAAGCGATATGAGATCATTCCTAAGTTTGTGCGAGCAACAAAAGGTTACATTAAAGAAACACTACCAAAAATGTACAGAACTATACTGTAAACAGTAACTGTTTACCTGGTTGTAAAACCCTTTGGAGAAGCCGATTCCGAATTTCAGCGGGACAACGGCTATTCCCCTCTTCCTCCAGCGGTTCTGGGAGTTGAAGTGATGGACGTCGGTGAGGCGACGCTCAAAGTCCGATTTCTCCAAACACTCGCCCCAGCATCTCCGCATGTCTGCGGGGCAGAAGGGCTGCCGGTAGTGAGTGTAGCTCAGCTCGTCTTTATACATGTTCACCGTCCTAACCTGTATAGAACGAGTAAAAATAAAATTGGATTCAGAAATATTTTGGAAAATGTCACATGATATTGCCGTATCGATATCTATCTATCTATCTATCTATCTATCTATCTATCTATCTATCTATCTATCTATCTATGGCAAAAGTGTCTTGTAAACGAGTTTGGAGTCACCTGGTGTGCAGGTAATCCGCATTTCGCTGCCACTTCCTGCAGAACGCTCTCCATGACGAGGAGACCCTGTGGACCCCCAAATCCGCGGAATGCCGTGTAGGATGGAAGGAACGTCCTGCACACCAGACCTCGACCAAGAAGGTTTGGGATTTTGTAGGCGTTGTCCATGTGGAGAAGAGCTTTCTCCATAATCTGGGAGAGCAGCAGAGGGGGTGAAATTTAAGACCTGTACTGATATTTCATCAGATACTTGAAACTTTTTCCTCAAGTTTTAACAGTACGATTTTATTTCAAATGAACTTTGTGCTCACAAACGAGGACTCGTCCAGTGTGCAGCCCCCGTTGCTGTAGTAGGTCATATCAGCAGACACAATCGTACCGTCATTCATGAAGCCGACCTGGAAAAAATCTGTGAGTAAAGCATGGCAAATTTTCTCCAAAATAAAGGAAAGACTTTTCCCAGAAGTCCACAGTACCTTATATTTTCCCAGGAAGGGATGTCTGCCGCTGGTGATGAGCATGTCCTCATCACGTTCCAGAACGCACCTCACGGCCCGGCCGGTCCTGCCGGAAAAATAGTAGCAATAAACCATGAAAGATGGAAAGTTGTTTCTTTGAACTATGTTGTCATGGTATGCTTTGTCCACTAGAGGGCAACACTGCAACCACACTGTTTATTTTGTAGTAAAGGTTTTCCTTTTGAGAATTCATATGTGTGTACAACAAGTCATGCCTGTAGGCGGCAGTAGCGGTGATGGCGGCCAGCGAGGCAATCTTCATCACCTTCCCTCCGAAACCTCCTCCCAGCCGCTTTACGTGACATGTGACTTTATTGGAATCGATGCCCAGGGTGAGCGCTACCACCTCCTAATTTCACAAAAAGCAGTCAAACCAGTGCTGGAGCGTTAACAACGGCGTTCCAGATAAAATGCTAAAACCAGCTCTTTAAGCAGGCAAACTTCAGCTGATGTGTGTTTGAAGGAAAACGAAAAATTTCCACCTGAGTGTAGGCTGCATGTTGAGTTGCCACGTAGAGCTCCATCTCGCCCGCCTCTCCAACGGGCACCGCGATCAACCCCTGGGTTTCCATGTAGAAGTGTTCCTGGCCCCCCATATAAATTTCACCTGCATGCAGTGTGGAACAGGCGTTTCGTCTGACAATCAGCAGTCTAGTCGTGGTAAACCTCTAGAAGAGTCATCTCTTCTAGAGTTTAAAACACAGTAAAGCAAAGCTACTTGGTGATGTTACCCTCCAGAATGTGGTCCGATTTCTGGAAGCCTTCCTCCACGTTTCCTCTCGCCAGCACCCTCTTCGGATCAAAGAAGGACCCGTGCTTTATGGCGTCCTGACGAGTGCGACAGCAATGATCATGATGGGAAACGCTTGTGATGATGATATCACAATGGCAACATATCAGTCAAGCTCTATCATCTATTATACCTCTATGGTGAAGAAGACAGGCAGGAGCTCTTCGTATGTGACGTTGACCAGCCGTGATGCCCTCCTTGCTACTTCTCTGCTTTCAGCAACTACAGCTCCAATAATCTGACCCACGCATATTACCTACAGTGGAAGATGTAATGGGATTCTGTTTACCATCATGCATGAGTTTGGACTAAAACGTAGATACTTTGCACGAAAGCTACCTCCTCTTCTGCAAACAGTTCCTCTACATTATTGAACCAGAGTCTTCTGTTCTGACCAGGAACATGCTGGGCACCGATGAAACTGACCACTCCAGGGAGGGTGAGGGCCGCTGAGGCATCTATAAACCTGAAAGTAGTAAGAACAACAGTAGAGAATCCATTGCATTCATTAGAAGCACATACCACATCGCCTACTGTTACAATCCATTGTCGTTGACTAAAACCTACAGTTAATGGTTTACTAGAGATCAACCAAACAAACTCAGCCTCCCAAACTGCTTCTATACGGTATTAGAGTAAGAGAGGAGTTGAGAGGGTCCACCCTGTGGACACACACAGTAGACAGTGCAGACCAAAGCCAGGTTTTAATCCCCAAACAGCCACACCAGTACATGTGCTAGCGTCCATCTGTATAAAAGGCCAGATGTCACAGCATTCAGACTATGGAGCTCACGGTGAAGCAGTGTCCAGATCATCTCCAGCCCACTGAAGCAAGATGGAACCCAGAAACTCTCTCCTCTCCATTCTAGCCCTGCTGCTCAGCCTCTCTCAGGCTCTTCCTCTCATGGAACCTCAGCAGGTGGACATCACCTCCAAGATCCTCACCACCAACAGCGGTCAGAACACTCTCTCACCTCACACGAACACATACCCTGCTTCAGTAGCACTCTTACACTGGTGTATGTCTACATTGACTTGAGACCAGTCTTGTTCTTAGACCATGAGGTTATAGAGTTTTTTTGGGTTGAAACTTTTCTTGCATGGGTTCCAACAAGTAACGATTCTTCTAAAACCTTCTTCCCATGTCTTCATGAAGAGTCCACTGAGCTATTGGTGGAGGGAGACATTGTCTTGCCCAGAACCAGGAACGCTCTGGTCTGCCCCAACAACAACTGCTTTTGGAAGAAGTCCTCAACAGGCTTGGTGCTGGTGCCTTTCGTAGTGAGCAACGACTTCTGTAAGTACAAGAGCAGCAGCATTCCAGCTTTCTCATTTTCTGACCATCTCGTCAATGACTGGAGGTTTTGAACATTTCCTTTAATACAGCCTCCACGGACAGGAGTGTGATTGCCAACGCCATGGCAACCTTCCACAGCAAGACCTGCATCCGCTTCATTTCCAGGACCAACCAAACTGACTACCTCAGCATCGAGAACAAAGACGGGTGAGACTGGTCGAAACTTTTTACCACTTTTCCTGTGTTCCCGTGTCAACCTTGATGAATCGTTTCAAACTTGTTGCTTGTTTTCCCGTCTCCCAGGTGCTACTCTGCAGTGGGCAAAACCGGCGGTCTTCAGGTGGTCTCTCTCAACAGGAACGGCTGCGTGTTTCACGGCATCGTCCAGCACGAGCTCAACCACGCCCTGGGTTTCTACCACGAGCAGACCAGGAGCGACCGCGACCGCTACGTCAAGATCAACTGGCAAAACATCGATCCCACCATGCAGTACAACTTCAACAGGGAGAACACCAACAACCTCAACACTCCCTACGACTACTCCTCCGTCATGCACTATGGAAAAACCGCCTTCTCCATCAACGGCCAGGACACCATCACTCCTATTCCTGACCCAAATGTGCAGATCGGACAGAGACAGGATCTGTCCGCTATCGACATTCAGAGGATCAAAATCCTCTACGGCTGCTGAACATCTCACATCACCAGCTCATGTTTATGCACCAGCGTGACTGTTGTACATCTTGATCTGAGTGTGTTATTATAGTGTTATGAATGTTAATGGTGGACGTAGTTATTATAAAATGATGTCTAACAAAGCATGCAATAAAATCAACAAAAAATTCAATCAATTCATGGTTGTTTATGGTGTTGTTTTAGATTTTCCCTCAACTCAGTGAATTTAGTTTGATCTTCAATTACACACTGGTTTCAGATTTTTCCTAAATTAAGTTTTATCCTTTTGTCAACAATGAGAAATTCTTCCTCCGTGAAAACATCTTTACTGAAGATACTGTGACTTCTTCTACACTCACTAAGACTAAAAGCTAGAAGCTGAAACTATTTCACATAAATTAACCTTTAAATCTATTCAATTGGCTGCATTTTGTCTCAAGATAGAGCTGCACACTACCACACAAGCCCTTTGAATCACCTCAGGCCATAGAAATCAATGATATCCATAAAAATCAACATTTGTCCTCAAACATTTATGAACTGATAGCTTAATTGTTGATTTATTGATGACTGATATCTGAGTTGTGAAACTGCATGGGTAATACCAATTGTTTCCAAAAAATCAGGATCATTTTAATTTTGTTTACAGTAAAATATGGCAAACCTTTTTGGCAGGTGCTAAATTTGCTGACTCACTTTCATGCAGGAGCTAAATAATGTGGATCACTTTTTGGCAGGTCACTGAAGTGCTAAATAATGTGGCTCACTTTATGGCAGGTCACTATGAGGTGCTAAATGATGTGGATCATCTTTTGACAGGTGGTAAAATTGGCAGCTCCCTTTTTGGCCGGTGCTAAATTTGCTAGCTCACGTTTTGCCAGTTGCTAAATTTTGATGGCTCACTTTTTGGCACTTGCTACATTTGGCAGCTCACTCCCTGACTACCGCTGAAACAGGCAGTTGACTTTTCAGAAGTTACTAAAATGATTTATAACTATTCACTAAAATATCAACACTAAGTAATGTAAATTGGTATAGGCCTTTACATATTCCACTAAAGTTGTAATAAACAGGATTCAGTGAAAGTATATTATGCCACAAAGAAATTGATTTTTCAGTATCTAAGCAACAAAGTGATATTACAGAGGAATAACAGGGGAAGAAATATGTCTGAAAGTTAAAGCACAAGAAATATATTTAGAATGGAAGAAAATGTCAATTCAGCACAACGTTAGTAAACACAAATGCTGGAATAATATTCATAAAATTGTACGATTCTCATCTTTAGGATCCAGTTTTACCTCCAAAAACATTTGAAACACAAATCATCAGAGACCACTAAAGATGACTTCTGTACCAATTCTAGAATCCATTGTTCTACAGACTAAAGCTGGTGTTACACGGTTTACTAGAGATCAACTAAACAAAACTCATCTCCCAAACTGCTTCTATACAGTATTAAAGTAAGAGAGGAGCTGAGAGGATCCTCCCTATGGACACACATTAGACAGTGCAGACCAAAGCCAGGTTTTAATCTCCAAACAGCCACACCAGTACATGTGCTAGCGTCCATCTGTATAAAAGGCCAGACGTCACAGCGTTCAGACAGCGGAGCTCACGGTGAAGCAGTGTCCAGATCATCTCCAGCCCACTGAAGCAAGATGGAGCCCAGAACCTCTCTCCTCTCCATTCTAGCCCTGCTGCTCAGCCTCTTCAGGTCTTGGCGGAACCTCAGCAGGTGGACATCACCGCCAAGATCCTCACCACCAACAGCGGTCAGAACACTCTCTCACCTCACACAAACACACACCCTCGTTCAGTAGCACTCTTACACTGGTGTATGCCTACATTGACTTGAGACCAGTCTTGTTCTTAGACCATGATGTTGTAGAGTTTTTTGGTTTGAACTTTTCTTGCATGGGTTCCAACAAGTAACGATTCTTCTACAACTTTCTTCCCATGTCTTCATGAAGAGTCCACTGAGCTGTTGGTGGAGGGAGACATTGTCTTGCCCAGAACTAAGAACGCCTGGTCTGCTCCCGATAACTGCTTTTGGAAGAAGTCCTCAACAGGCTTGGTGCAGGTTCCTTTCATAGTGAGCAAAGACTTCTGTAAGTACAATAGTAGCAGCATTCCAGCTTTGTTCATTTTCTGACCATCTCGTCAATGACTGAAGGTTTTTGGACATTTCCTTTTATAAAGCGCCCACGACAAGGTGAGTGTGATTATCGGCGCTAAGTAAACTCTCCAGCAAGACCTGCATCTGTTTCAGTTCCCAGGACCAACCAAACCGACTACCTCAGCATCGAGAACAAAGACGGGTGAGACTGGTGAAACCTTTTTACCACTTTTCCTGCGTTCCCGTGTCAACTTTGATGAATCGGTTCAAACTTGTTGCTGGTTTTCCCATTTCCCAGGTGCTACTCTGCAGCAGAACTGGCGGTTCAGGTGGTCTCTCTCAGCAGGAACGGCTGCATGTATCACGGCATCGTCCAGCACGAGCTCAACCACGCGCTGGGTTTCTACCACGAGCAGACCAGGAGCGACCGCGACCGCTACGTCAAGATCAACTGGCAAAACATCAATCCCTACATGCAGTCCAACTTCAACATGCAGAACACCAACAACCTCAACACTCCCTACGACTACTCCTCCGTCATGCACTATGGAAAAACTGCCTTCTCCATCAACGGCCAGGACACCATTACTCCTATTCTAAATCTAAATGTGCAGGATCGACAGAGACAGGATCTGTCTGTTATCACATTCAGAGATCAAACCCCACGTTGTTGACCGCTCCTCACATCACCAGCCTGTTTATGCACCGCATACTATTCTAATGACTGCTGTTCTATAAATGGTGATAGTGAATGGATGTGAGGTACTAATTTAAAAAATTGGTTGTGTTCAATAAGTTACGCAATAAACTAATCAATTTAAATCATATTTGTTTCTTGCTGTTAATCACAACTGTTTGCAAAATTAAATAAATGTTTCTTTCAAAATATAAATTTAGTGCAATGCAACTTAATTTTTTATGCAGACTCCAAATGGATAAAATATATATATTATTCCTGGCTCCTGTATCAACATTGAATCAAAATCATATCGTATCAGATTTTGTGATATCGGCAGACGTTGAATTGAATCAATATGATATGATAAAACTAGCTCCTTACACTCCTAATTAGTACTAAACACTGACGCTTACACAATTTTGGCATGAGCCCTGGTGCTCGCACTTATTGACACGGAAAAGCCTTTACAGGTATGAATATCGTCAGAAAGTAACGGGCTTCTCCTGTCGCTTGCTGAAACGCGGCCTGGTGCATCCTGGGACGTCCCACCGGGTCTGTGGATGACTGCAGCTCCGACACCAGCTGTGCCCAGTTAGAACAGGTTTTAGCGTCCTTATTTAATGACAAGGCTGTTCTCATAATCGGAAAACAATCTTTGATCAATTAAAACGCGGTGAGATGTTTTCACCTGAAACGTTTGCGTCTCTGTAGAAATCCTCATATAAAGTGTTCAGGCACTTGGTGAATTCTGGAGGCATTATGAATTTCACTTTTACCCTTCATTAGAATGACAAATAAATAAAGTATATATAAGAAGCAAAACAATCAAAAAATGACATTGTGCCTTTTGATCAGTTTTTTGTCCTTTCATTTCACCAAGCATCAAATGTTCTGGTGTAAACCACCTTCTTCGAGCTCCAGCAGAACCTGCAGGTAGAATTTGGAAGGAAAACCCGAGAGCTGAAGTGCTTTATGAAGTACTCCACCCGTCCTCCGGGGGCAGCAGAGGGCAGGCATATCTCCTCCTGCAGGTAGTGAGCTGCGTCGTCCAGAAGCGCCTCGTCCCAGCATCTATTCAAAAAATGACTAATAAATTGAATTTTTTTAAAAAAAATCTAATTGGAGACCTGATATAAAGTGCGACTACATTGCACTGTAGTCCCTATTTTATTGTTTCAAATATCCAAACTAATACAACACATTTAATATATTAATATAACAGTTTGTGTGTATTATTTGATTTCAAGGCTAATTTTTTTGATTGAAAATACAGCCACGCTCATAAAGCGGAACAAGTTAAATATGAGCGATGAAATGATAAAAAATGAGATATATACCATAAAGTTCTAGAACATTTATGGACTGGAAACATTCAGTTTTAAAATCATTTTAGTTGGTGTATTACAAGTATATATAACTTGGAAAATGACTCGACAAAAACAGCTCACATCCGCCATCTTGGCTAGTCAACGTTGCATTCGTTTTTCCTGCAGCTTCATTTTGTGGAAATACATTTAAAAAACGAATTATTTATTTAAAAAATTTTTTTTAAAGAAAAAACACTAAGAAATAGTAAAAAGTGTAAATATTTTTTAGTTTGACTTCTTGTAAACTAGCATGAACTTAACTCTCAGCTATGTCTATTTCTATATACCAGCATTCTGCTGTATTTGGGTAAATAGAGTTAATATGCAGTGTGGCATTGATTTTAATAAACCACATGGGTTAAAAGGCGAATAAATCTGACCTTCCTGTCATCTTTTTGCAGGTTTTGGTAGCTTTAAGAAGTGTAGCTCCCAGTCCTCCGTAACACAAATCCAGAGACTTGACTTCCACAGAAGATCGGAACCTGAACGCCAATTCCCGGCGGTCGCTGCTCACTTATTTTAGTGGCAAACTCTCTTCTCTGAGCCTGACGGAACGCTGACACGATCTCCCACTACGGTGAAAAACGTCAAATCGTCGAAATACTCACAAACTTCTAGAATATTCTCAGCGCAGATTCGCTTTTAGTTCATTTAGTCTTGAGTCACTGGAACAGTCTTTTTTCATTAGCCTTAGTTCTGCTAATTCTAACCGTAGATTGCTGATCATTTTGTGAAGGCATTCAGGAAATTTTAAATCGTGATTTTATGGATGCCTACCAAGATAATTTTACCCATTTTTGCACAGTTAACTAGGAAAAAAGTGTGTTTGTTGTGGTTATCTGGGAATTTTTTTCAGCTGACCTCACAGGTTTGGAGTAAGGAATGTCTACAGCAAGCAGAATCTCATCTGGTCTCAGAGTCGTTTTACCAAAGCATGTGAAAAACTCCTCGTTCAGGTGGATTTCACGAGCGCCAGCTAGAAAGAGAGAATAGACTGTGAAAACATAAAAACTTGCCTCCGTAACCGCTAGTTCTTCAAAAAAAAAAAGGGGGGGGGATCCAATGCAGAAAATGATGAAACCTATTATTGAGTGCTACATGGATAGAACGGACGCCAGTGTTAAAATTTTAAACTGAGTCAAAACGCCAATTTGGGCGCAAATTTTTTGAAATTCTGTGTCGTTACAAGACCTGGTAAAAAACCCCAAAATTAAAATTCATCTGAGACAAAGCATAATCAATCGCCAGCGTTGGCAAATTTACTTAGAAATTGATATTTTGTTGGTCGCTCTTACGGTTGTCCTGTATCATGAATGTGAATGTATTATTTGTCATTCAAGAACCTCCAAGTTCTGAGCAACTAAAAAGTGAAAAAAAAAGTTATGTTGAGAAAACCGGAACCTAACAAAACCTTGGGATTGACACGGCGGTGCAATCTGCCACGGCGGTGATGCTGCCAGATCAGACTTGGGATTCGCCAAGGCCTATAATGTTGCCTAACAGTCTAAATTAAAAAGTAATAAGCAAACTTCGATGTAGGTCCCAAAATATACTCATAAATCTAAATCTAACCTTAATTTTTACACTTTTCTCTCTCTAGGTACTTAAGTAATAAATTAAAAGCTGATGATTTTTGCCAGACCACCTAGAAGGAACCAAATCTCTAGTTTTATAAAAATAACTTTTTATTCCTTCATTGGCAAAAATGATCAATTTTGTACTTGCGTAACTCAAATTTGTTACTCAACAATATTTAAATATAAAACCTCCACGGCTGTGTTTCGGATCTGCCTCAGGCAATCAAGAGAGTCTGCAGGAGAGCCTGGTAGACCCGGCTCTTCTCTGGGTCCAGCTGCTCCATGCCCCTTTCCAGGGCATCTTTTAGGTCAGAAAGGGTGCAGGCCGCCCCCACCCTCACCCCTTAAAATAACAGCGTGGGCAAACGTTAAATGACTACAAAAATAACACCAAACAAACAAACAGCTGGAGCCAAATTTGCCAAGGCAAGGAAATGAGAAATTTCACATCAGAGCTTTTTATGAATTTTAACAATGTTCTAACTACCATTGCTGTTCCCTATGAGATGGTTCTCAGATCCTGGATCCTGCCAGAGGATCATGGGGTTTACTTCTCCCTTTAAATTCAACTTAGGCCCTGGAAAAAAAAAAATCTCAATTTTACTTTTCAACAAACGTCCGCGGTAATTCATATTTCACTGCTTTTAAAAGGATGGTTAACACCCACCTAGCGTGGTGTTTCCAACCAGGAGTGGGGCGTCATCGTACTGGCCTTTTAACTCGATCAGATCGTCCAGATTAGCTGGTGATACCCACTTCACCCTCTCACCTTGAAAACACAACAGGCTGTCGTCTTGTTTCTTCGCCATGAGCTGGAAGGAAGGACGAAAAATATAGCACAGATGAGTGTTGTTATAGCCATGCCTGGCGGGAAGAGGCTGGACCTTGGTTCTGTGCTTGAGTAATTACACTTGTTTACACGTTAGTCAACTCTATTACCTGCATGCTTTGAAGTTGATTTTATTTGGACTATTAGCAATGGGGCTCTACTTAGTTATAGTACTTGTGTCATTTGTTACTCTACTACATACTCGAGCAGCTGAATTTTGTTACTTTTGGACTTCATTTTGCTACTTATTTTGACATTGTGAACACACCACACCACAGCACACAGTGCACTGCTGTCAAATGTGGTTTTCCAGTATTTAACCCATCCGGTGAAGGAGTAGGGCAGCTAACATGGCTTCAGCAGTAAAAGCAACTTCATCGTCCTGATTCAAAACCTGCGACCTTCCGATCACGGGGCGAACGCTCTACCGTTACGCTTACATCGCTGCTCCGTGAATACGGCATTAGAATTTTTGTTTAAAAAGTACTAGCATTGACGACATTTGTACTTACTTCGAGATTTAAAGTAAAAGGAGAAATTGTGACACTTTTTGTTACTCTCTACTAGAAGTACTAGTGTAAAGCATTTGAGTATTTGTTACTGTGCTGAGTAGTCATTGAGCAAATGAACTTTGTTACTTAAGCACTCAGATTGATTGGTTTTACTTAGTCAAACTCTTAGTAAATTGTCATATTTATTTGTTACTTCTTACTAAAGTACTAGGATACAGTACTTGAATAATTGGACTTTTTTTACTTGAGCACTAGTATGGATAAATGCGAAATGAGAAACAAGCTTTGTTATTTTATTTACTACGGTATTAAGGGTAAAGAACTGAGTAATATGTTACTCTACTTACTAAAGCACTAGGGTACAGTACTTGAGTAATTAAACTTAGTTACTTTCTTTACTAAAGTACTATATTTTTAAGCAGAGTCAAACAACAATGAGTATTTAAGTAATTAAACGTATCAACTCAGAATATTAATTTGTCTATTTTATTGAATCAAACTTTTAGCAGTAATGAGTAAATGAACTCTCTTTATCATACTTTAAAACGAAGGGACATTACTTTTAGTAACTGACTTTTGTGAATTTGTTTTAATAAAGTAAGTACTGGAGTACTTTTACAGTACTATTTTGAACTTTTTAGACTATAAGCAAATCGGCTACAATGTTCAATTTCTTTACCATACAGTTACTAAAAAATATTCTGTTTAAATAGTGCATTTACAAATGAGTCCTTACGAGCAGTTCTGGTGGGAAGATGATGTCTTGAGTTGGATCAAGCGGTAAGAGCTTCGCCGTTCTATACAGCTCCTGAGATTCAAAATATAAACATTTCACACGCCGTCACTTGACAACTGACCTTCGTGCACATAAAATAGTGTTAACCCTTTCACACGTAAATTTCACTCAACTCACATCTCCGTCCTGGTTGTTAGTGTTACTTGTCACCCAGCAGTTCTCGCTGTCGTTATAGCAGCGTTGTTCCTGTGAGTATATGGTAAAATCAAATTTTATATATACAGATGAATGTTTAAATACATTTATTTAAAACCAGACAGATAATTACTGAGGAAATTGTGATTGCTGTGAGTTAAAAATGTAGACATGATAAAGGCTGTTTATAGCTGACCTAGCTGTTAAACTAAGTGTAGTTGTTGTAGCTATTACATGAGCTGTTGAATTAATGTTCAGAACACATCAGGAACCGTTTACTCACAAGAAAAGTAATGGCACACTACTTCTTCATGGCCAGAATAGGCAAGTACACCTTTTTAAATCTGAAAAATTGTCAGTTGGACGACTGATAAGAAACGCAGTGTCCCAGATCTCCTGAATAAGCTGAATTATTTAAAGCCATGAACCAAGACTTTACAACAAAATCTGTGGAATATGTTAATATAAGACAATATGTGTGAAGTTAGGCAGAAATAATGATGAAAAAGGTTCTTAAAACAAATAACTTACACCACAAAACGTCTTAAATCCGTCAACGATGGGCCTGTATCCGGTGCAGCGGCAGAGATTCCCTTTGGGAGGAAATACAAACTTGTTAACTGGCGATGTACAGTATGGGAGGTTTGGATATGTGATTTTGACGAGCTTATCTCTAAGGCTTCTGGATATCCTCGATGTAGGGTTGAGGCTTGTTTCAAAGAGGTGTACATGGATATCACCATGCCGGGCGCGCAGAAGCCACACTGAGAACTGCGGAGCCTTGGCTATACGCCTCCTGAAAAACACAGAAGGTAAATTGCAGACTTGAGTGATTTAGTGATTTAATCCTTTCTTACTTAGGTACTGCTTGTTACGCTTACTTTATACTCACCTGAACAGGGTGCAGTTTGGTTTGGGTACTTCCGACCCCTTCCACTCATTACCACAGTCAGCATTCACATAGAGGAGCAGATGTGGGCTGGAGGCAGGCGTCACTGCCCAATGACTGAAAAAAATTGGATATGAACACCACTTCATCCAGATATGGGACGACAGCTTTTTAATGGGGTTTCCACACCATAAACGTATACCAACTGCCCTACATGTTCTGAGATGATACCAGCTCTCTCCTCGCTGTGAATTGTTTGTCGTGACTCGTTTAGTGCTTAGAGTAAAGAGACAACATCATTGCCTAAGGATACCGAACGGAGGCTTGCAGTGGATCATATCTGGAAATCATGACGGTGCAAGCTCCACATCCTCCTCCTCCACAGCCATACTTTGTTCCTGTTAAGCCCACTGGAAGCAAAATATTAAATTAAACTCAGTTTGGTTGTTGCTTATTTTGTAGAACATCACGTGTTCTTTCCAAACTCCAGAGAAAATGAAACCCAAAGAGTGGTAGACTCTACCTCTCCTTCTCAGGTAAGCTTGTAAAGTGTTTCAGGATCTGCATTCTTCTCTACTATCTGGAGAAAACATACCATTAAGTTTTGATCATCATCTGAATACTTCCACTAGCAGCCAAAAGTTCAATCTCTATTAATCCATTAGAAGCAAGCAGATTTGATTCTAAGTTAGTAGCTTGGCGGGATGGTGGTGTTCTACTGGTTAGAATCTTCTAGAGCAAGAGGTAGGGTCAACTCTACCTCCAGCATTACTATCATTGGGTCCCTGAGCAAGACCCTTAACCCCAAGAAGGAAAATGTGCTACCAGTTCCAGGATTTGAACCAGTAGTGGGAAAAGATAGCAAAGTGTAAAAAATCCGTTCTTGGGATGAGAAAATTGGGCAGGAAAATTGATATACAAACGTAACATTCATTCGCATGGTTATGAACACGGTCATGTGAGGAAGAGAGACTCGTGTAAGCGTGACACATCTGAAAATCATGTGAACCATCACGGCCCCAGTTAGTTACACGCTGAACTCACACTTGCAACAGTTTTTTTACTCTACTACTAGCTATCTTCTCTCCAGAACATTCTCCTATCCTTACACACTACAAGGAGTGGCGCGTGACCCAAGTTACTAGCGGAGAGGTAACTGAACATAAAAACAGATGCAAAAGAATTAAAAGAAACTTCAAAGAGGTTGGAAAAGTCCAGATTAAGAAATTTATCAGTAAAGTCTCTCAGTATATGCATGCCATGAACTTCATTCATTAAAAATGGTATTCAAGTATTCAAGAAGCAGCTGAAATATATCCAGATTCACCAAGACTGCAGCACTTAAAAGATTTAACTAAAGAAACAAATATATAAAAATAATCATTTAAAAATCATTGATATATTTTTAAAAAATAATACAAAATTTGCATGTAATATTTATTATACATTATTATATTATTATATCTGTTAATGGATATATAAAACTATTCATAAAAAATATTTTTTTATTTTGGTTTAAGATTATTCTCTATTATTTATTTCTTGAAATCATTTTATTTGTTTTTATTTACTTATAGGTAAATATATTATTTACTTATTTATTTTTGGCTTCGTCTTTATAATGTTAATTAAAAAAAAAAAAAATTACATTACTGTTCTTTCACTAAATCTCCTACCTTTTTGCCGTTGATGTAGAACACCAGCTCACTGCTCTCCGTTGGCAGGAACATTGCGGAATGACAAGTTTCGATATAACGTTACCAGATATAAGTTACACATCCTTTTTTTCCCCCACATCATATGCTGAACATTTCATACTGCTGTTCACAATTTGAAGACGGGAATGCATGACAAACCATGAAAGAAGCTTCTTTTAACCTTTCCCTTCTTTATTACCTATATTTCTACTTTTTCAGGTATCACTACATGTATTAAAAGTACACGTCATGTCATGCAAGAATATGTGAATTTGTGAATGTTTTTATTTTAGTTATGATGGTTTAATGAACAGTAATATAGTAAAAGAAGTGGGAAGTATGCTATTAAATAGAGATGAACACAGATATTCATTGTTATCTTCAGAATGACTTTTTATATCAGCTGAAAACACCAAGAAGGCACCAAGTTTGTTCTTTGTCATTGTATTTTTTATTGACTTCCATTAAATTATTCTGTATAATACATGTAACTTTTTTAAACCTATGCTTACTTTATACTTTGAACAGCACAATATATGTTCATCATCTTTAAATAGGCTTAAATAATATAAAAAGTAGTTGACACATATGCTTATAGATTTAAAAAATCACCAACACCACAAGATGAGAAAAATTGGTCGAGGAAAAGAGCAATTTCCTACAGACTGCATGCCTTATGGTTCATTGAATCAGTATCGTTAATACTGTTTTATGATCAACTTCTGACTTGTATGCCTGCAAAAGAAATATAAAGAAAAAAATGAGGGGTGGCTCAGGACATTTGTACGACGGCGTTTTAGTGCCACCTTAAAAAAAAATCTAAGATTAAGAGATTAAACTCGTAATATTTCGAGAATAAACTCGAAACTACAAGAATAAAGTCGAAAGCTTACGAGAATAAAGTCGAAATGTTATGAGAAAAAAGTCGAAATATCACGAGAATAAACTCGAAATGTTGCGAGAATAAAGTCGAAATGTTACGAGAATAAAGTCGAAATCTTATGAGAATAAAGTCGAAATGTTACGAGAAAAAAGTCGAAATATTTCGAGAATAAACTCGTAGTAACACGAGATTAAAATCTTAGTATTTTGAGAAATAAAGTCAAAATTACGAAAATAAAGTCGAATTTTTACGTGAATGTTTAAGATATGGGGTTTGGGGTTTAAAACAATGGACCACTGGTCGTCATTTCAGACTGCACAAAAGAGGCAATTTCCTCAATGTCTGTCTGATTTTTTCTTCTGAATAAATGAAGTTTCCTACATAACCGCTGCAGTGTCCTTTTACTAATTATAAATCCGTGCTGATGCGCCAAAAGACAAAGAATTTCCTTATTTCTAAATCCTAACCTAAAGTAGGACTTAACCAGAACTTCCACATCCACAGTTTCTCGCAATTCTGTGATTTTTCTCGTAACATTTCGACTTTATTCTCGTAACATTTCGACTTTATTCTCGTAACATTTTGACTTTATTCTCGTAAGCTTTCGACTTTATTCTCCTAGTTTCGAGTTTATTCTCGTAATCTTAGATTTTTTTTTTTT
Organism: Distichodus sexfasciatus; assembly: GCA_032718565.1. NCBI lineage: Eukaryota > Metazoa > Chordata > Actinopteri > Characiformes > Distichodontidae > Distichodus > Distichodus sexfasciatus. The sequence goes on from JAVGVS010000942.1 coordinate 40,005, forward strand.
AAGGGGGCACTAAAACGCCGTCGTACATTTGCACCGTACTCTAGTACCACGGTATGTTACATTGTGTACAAGCAATTCGAAATTTGAGAGAAAATCAATGTGCGATCGAATCGAATCGAATCGAATCGAATCGAAACCGAAACATTTGGAATCGAACACCCGCAGCCTCCATTTTACGTTTGCCTCCGTTCACGGCCTTTATTACAGCGGGGCAGTGAAAATAGCCCAGCACAGGGGAGAACCCTTTTATAAACTATTTACCAAATCCTTGAAACTGAGTGACAATTGTGCCACATTCAATCTCTTACAAATTCAGGACTATTTAGATGTTATTTGTTATCTTACACACGAAATCATTACATAATCCTTTATAACTCTGAGCGTAAACGTCTCGTCATCCCCCGTTTCTAGCACAGAATGGACTCGTCCGGCTATTTAATGCACTCTGCGCCGCCGCACACAGCTCGCCTTTCTGGGAGGGATATTTTTTGTGTTGTTGGGTTTCGGGACAGCCATTGTGTTGCTTTGTTTGTTGGTTCTCTAAGAAGTTTTTTAACTGAATTCATTTCGGTGAGTCTCGAATTTTCCTTCTTAAACAAATGTCAACAAAAATATCATTTAAACGTGTTCTCTCAGAGCGGCGGCACGTGCCTCCTATAGCTGGCGCGTGCCGGATCATGTCGGCCGTGTCCTATATCGCATAATGCCGAATAGTGACTACCTGGCCTTCATGGATTAATCACTTTTTTTTATTAACACCACTGTCTTATTATTAAAATACGTTTATGCGTCGGTCAATGTTCCAAATATGACGGATGTGCTTGTTTTTATACAGCCCCGTGTCGGCGTTAGGCCTGTCCAACCACGCAGCGTTAGCCGGTCACGCTAACGTGCGTTAGCATTCTTTTTTTTTTCGCGGCGTCACAAACCGAGTCGCACACTACACAGTGTGCGTGTGTCCGCGCTTCTTTGTATTGCTGTACACTACTTAGGGCACTCGTTTTCGATGTGGCACACCGCCTTTTCTTCTCGTTCGAGGCCTTTAGCCCGTCGCCTTTTCCCGACTCTGTAAACTCGTCGTGTCGAGATTAAAATAAATAAAGAAGACGTAAATATGTCTTCAAGTTTGTTAGCGTAAAGTACGAGGACATTTTAATCTCTAGTTGGTGGATATTTAGCAGTTAGCTGCCGGCGAATTTTGTTCCGGAAGTAGGCAGGCGCCGTCACGTGACCGGATATCCTTGTAAGGGAGTCGGAGCGAGGCGTTGATAAAAGTAGCGACTTCTTTTGTTTATTCTTGGTGTGTTATTTTTTTTTTAAAAACGCTGTCATTTTAAAAGCTTATAATTTATTGTCTGTGAGATTGACCAGTAATTTTTGTAATACCTATTTTCCAGGTGTCTTTTATGAATAATCAAAAGCAGCAGAAGCCAACGCTTACCGGCCAGCGTTTTAAAACTCGCAAAAGAGGTGAGTTCTATTTTTTAATGATTATATGGAAGGAAAACTCTTTTTATTTTTTTATTTTTTTTACAGCAAGTAATTTTCCAAATTAAAACTTACTTTAGTTTTCTTAAAATGACACAAAGACACTCAAGATGGTTGATTAAATTCCCAAGCCTTACTGTTTTAAGGAAAGCTTAATTTTTCTTGACCTTTATTTAATTTTCTGCCTTTTTTTTTTTTTTTTAATGTCAACAAATGAGTGACATTTGTAGAGCGCTATTTTTAAAGAGATTTCTTTATGCCTGTTTCTTGGCTGGTTACGTTGAATATAAAATGGCATTAACCTAATTATAAACTCCATCCAGATGAAAAGGAGAGGTTTGACCCTTCCCAGTTTCAAGAGAGTATTGTACAAGGCTTGAACCAGACTGGCACTGACTTGGACGCGGTTGCGAAGTTCCTAGATGCCTCCGGCGCCAAGCTCGACTACCGGCGCTATGCGGAGACGCTCTTCGACATCCTGGTGGCCGGCGGCATGCTGGGTAGGAGGCCGCTATCGTGGCAATAGTTGGGATCGCTTCGTCTGTAGTGTCTAACCTCTGTAGAGTGAAGGTAATCTGTGTTGTATTATTAAACGGCAGCCCCGGGCGGAACCCTATCGGAAGACGTGACCAGGACCGAGTACTGTCTCTTCACGGCCAATGAAGACCTGGAGACGATGCAAGCTTACGCTCAGGTATCAAAGGCCACCATTGACGCATGTCTAATTTCTGACCTTTTTGAAACGGCTTTTAGATTATTGGAAAATCCGCAAACATGATGAGGTCTCTTTGCTTGTCTCCGTCTTCCAGGTTTTTAACAAACTCATCAGGCGGTACAAGTACCTGGAAAAAGGGTTTGAGGAGGAGATCAAGAAGGTGAGCATGTTCATACTTGTTTTGTATGGGGTGAGGACAAACTAACTGGTTAAGTCTAATTTGTAGCTTAAAATTTCTCATGTTGCTGTCTCCTTTCCGCAGCTGCTGCTGTTTTTAAAAGGTTTCACGGAGTCGGAGCGTAACAAGCTGGCCATGCTGACCGGCATCCTGTTGGCCAACGGCAACATCTCCGCCTCCATCCTCAACAGCCTCTTCAACGAGAACCTGGTCAAAGAAGGTGAGACTGTGTGTTTCTTCCTCTGAATCCGCTTTCTGTTGGAGTGGCTGGGTTTCAAGTGGATAACGTTAAATAAATGCGTGTGTCGTTCAGGCGTCTCTGCCGCTTTCGCTGTCAAGCTGTTCAAGTCCTGGATCAACGAGAAGGACATCAACTCCGTCGCCGGCAGCCTCAGGAAGGTCGGCATGGACAACCGGCTTATGGTACGCAGGGCGGAGCGATGGGGGGGGGAGGGGGGTGGATGAGTGAGTTGGTGGATGGTGGAGTAGGTAAAGGGATGGATTAACGGATGCAGTGACGCTTCTTCTCTGCGCACAGGAGCTGTTTCCAGCCAACAAGCGCAGCTGTGAGCATTTCTCCAAGTACTTCACAGACGCCGGGCTGAAGGAGCTCTCTGACTTCGCTCGCAACCAGCAGTCCATCGGCGCTCGCAAGGAGCTGCAGAAAGAGCTGCAGGAGCAGATGTCGCGCGGAGAGACGCTCAAAGACGTACGTAGACCGCCTTATACTCGCACCACGCCCCCCAAAAAAGCCCCCCGATCCACGTTTCTGACGCCGCCTTTTGCTCCCCCTCAGATCATTACGTACGTGAGGGAGGAGATGAAGAAGGCCAACATGTCGGAGCAGACCATGATCGGCATCGTGTGGACCAGCGTGATGAGCTCGGTGGAGTGGAACAAGAAGGAGGAGCTCGTCACCGAACAAGCCATCAAACACCTGAAGGTGCGCCTCTCCTCACCTCCGTCATGTTAGCTTAACTTGTATGGAACGACGTCACGGCCCGATGCGTTCTTGTAACCGTTACTTACCCAAAACTCCAAATCCTGCAGCAATACAGCCCACTGCTGAAGGCGTTCACCTCGCAGGGCCTGTCGGAGCTCACGCTGCTGCTGAAGATCCAGGAGTACTGCTACGACAACATCCACTTCATGAAGGCCTTCCAGAAGATCGTGGTGCTGCTCTACAAAGGTCTGGACGTGTAGAATGTACCTACATATGTAGAGATGTCTTTATTTTTCTAGAAAAATATTGGAAACGATCCTTCCGGATGCAGTAAAATCCCTGCTCAGGTCTGCATGATGGATCATGACGTGAAAAGCTTGATCAACCCCAGATTTCGTGCCAATAACTCCCATATCGTGCATCCCTGATATGTATATTCCATGTTCCTTCTTTGCACGCTGTAAAAACTCAAGTCTCGTCTCTCTGCGTCCTTGTATATAACTAAGACGACATAACGATTTCCCTCCTGCAGCTGATGTCCTGAGCGAGGAGGCCATCCTCAAGTGGTACTCAGAAGGCCACCTGGCCAAAGGCAAGAGCGTCTTCCTGGAGCAGATGAAGAAGTTTGTGGAGTGGCTGAAAAACGCCGAAGAAGGTAAATGGTGAAACCACCCTCAACTTCTGATCGCCACGTCCTAGAAGCTTGGTTTAGCTCTGTTTGTGTACGCGTTCTTGACGCTCGTTCGCAAGTTCTGTCCATTTTTTTTTTCTTTTCACCGTAGACTAACACGGAGCTCGCGTTTTAGACGCAACACGCGCCAGTCAACGCGTTGCCTGACAAAGTCGGGCAAAAATGATCAAGGGGAGATAAAAATGATTAATTTTGAAGAAAAATGACACGGATTAGACTTGCCGTTGCATTATCCACCTTTGGCCAGCAGGTGGCAGTGTTTTAGCGACATTTTTGAACGTTGTAATGTCTGGCAAGTTGGGTTTATTTTTTCGAAACGTCTTTTTAGAAAGTTGAAACTGCTCACAAAGATCTAAAATTTCCACTAAACTTTCTTGTTCCTTCAGAGTCCGAGTCCGAGGAGGAGGAGGGCGACTGAGGAGGCCAAGCGAAACGGTCGGCTGCGGCGAGATCCACCGAATGTTTTGTTACAGAAGTGCTCGTCTTTCTAAGTTTTACTTTTTTTTTTTTTTTTTTTTTCCTCTCTTCTTATATTATTTCCCCCGCCCCCTCCCTTTTTTCGATTCTACCTCCTGTTTTTTGCGACCATAACATTTAGACGTCATTAAGGGCTTTGTAACAAATGGTTAATTTTAACAAAGGTTTTTTTCTAATCGTAAGGTTTACACTCTAAAGAAAAATAAATCAACAGCACAAAGTTGTGGGCGCCCCCTCCCCCCCTTTTTTTGTTTTTGTAGACGAGTTTGGACATTCCTAAATTATTCCAAATTTTTCTTTTTTTTTATTTCCCTCCTGCCCTGTTGAAGAAATGGAACATTCCACCGAATTAGCGCCAAACTGCTCCTTGGCAACCGTTTTGGCTTTTTTTTTTTTTTTTTTTTTAAATGAAGACAATTATTAGATGCCTTCACGTCCGTTACAGGAATCCGTTGCTGTTATCGTTATTAAATCCCAGCATTCCAATTTGGAAGTTAGCTAGCTAGCTTTCTTCTTCACAACACTAACAGAAACGATAAAAAGAAAAAAAAATCAACCTGAGGGACGACTTTTTGCTAAAAACAAACCAAATTGTTGCCGAGTTTGTTTTTTTTTTTTTCCCCTTTCTTTTAAGCCCTGCCGCTCTTCTACAGCATCAGCACTAGCCTTTTTTTTCCTCTTTGGGTTTTTCTCCAGCCGTCGTCCTCAACACCGTGCTGCGGAAAATGTTCTTGCCCTCTTAATGACCCCTGACGTTATTACTTTTTTTTTAAATTTTATTATTATTTCTTCTCTCTGATGTATCACCATCTTTATCACGGATTTTCTTTTGATCTGACGACCTAATTGACTTTTTTAATAAATAAAAATTAGAAGTATTTGACTGGCCTTTAAATTTTTTTACTGCTTTAACTCTTCGTACTAATGACTGTTGGGATGCATGGGATATTCAGGGAGTTGTATCCGTTTTTCGTCACAAGAAGGTGCTGTGGAACATTGTTGTGTTTCTTTTAAATTGTAAGAAGTAACACATTAAAAGCTAGAATTTTTTTTTTTGTTCAATTACATTCTATGTGTTTACAGCAAGGCAGCGTGGCGATGCGGGAGAAGCTGAAAAGTTGAGAAACTTAAAATTCCACAGTCTGGAATGGGTTGATTCTTGCCAATAAAATTAATGAGCGGATTTCACTTGAGAATTGGTAATTCCTCAGAACTGAGGGTTTTTTTTATTTTTTATTTGTCAATACTGTAAGTAATATTAATATTTTTGGTATTTATTTTTGGTAGTTTTAAGATTCTCCCTCCATGTATGCTTAAAGTGACTGAGAACTAATAGGGACAAAATTGAATTGATAAATATATATATTTTTAAATTAAATATTTTTTTAATTTGTCAAACAATTCATGACATTACCAGTTAAATATATCAACAAATAAATATCGTGAATAATGTTAAAATGGAAAAAAAAAATTAAAGATAATTAGTGACGTACTCGTTTAATTTGCACCCGTATCCTATATAATAATTAAAATAATTAAATGAAACTAAATTACATTTATATAAATACAGTAATTACTTGTCAAAGATCGACGCGCTTTGTAGCCGCAGCGCTCGGAGTTTATCCGGTTTTGCTCGCCGGCCATTGGTCCACGTTCCGGAAGTAGAATCCCGCGTAACTTCCCGCAGTTATTTGAAACCGCGATGCGTGTTTTGTTGTCTGTTTACCGACTAAAACGATCAAAAAAAGAGCCATAAAACGCATAAATATCCACTCTTATAATCTCCGCGGTACGATGCGCTTTTAATACTGCTTCATGTCTGCTTCATTATGGACTTTTAGTTTGTCTTTTGTTAAAAGTGTTTTGTCTCGCACTCGCGCTATTTTAGCTCGGCTTGAGTTTAGCCTTAAAGGGATTCTCCGCGGCGCTTACGTCACGAATCGTGCGTCCGTTTGGAATATGCGACGGGTTTGTTTGTTTTGTTTGTTTGTTTGTTTCTCTCTCGTGTCTAGCAAATGCTAACCGTTTCCGTGGGTTTCTCCTTCTACTTAGCCTCGTTAGCACACGCTCCCCCTCCCGTGTCACCTATGCTACACGTTTCCCGTTCTCCTGCGTTCAGTTTTAGCATCGTTAGCCCGCGCGCGTCAACTGTGCTACACGGTCCCGTTCGCTTTCGTTCACTGTTAGCATCGTTAGCATCCCCGTGCGGACTGCGCTGTCGGTTTTGTTCTTCGTTTGCTTCGTTAGCATGGCATTAAAATGTGAGGACTGGCTAATAAAAATGTTTACTTCGAGTATTTTACTTCGTTTGAGCCTTTTTACGTATATGACAAATTTTTCGCTATAAAACAATAAAGTTAAGTAAATGTTTCGTTTAACCCTTTAATACGTCATGTCCGGTTGACTAGCCAGGAATGTGTATTCATATAATTTTTGAGGTAAAGTTAGAAGATAGTTTGGGGAAAATGTCAACTTTTTTTAAATCAAAATTTATGCACTATATATTTAAAAATAATATTTTTTACACCAAGAAGAAAAACTATGTTAATATAATAGAACATTCACCTACAAAATAGAATTTAATAACTGAATAAATATACGTATTTCTGATACAGTTTTGTCTGTGTTTAGGTTTTGTCTGCATCTGTTAGCGGCAGAAACCCACAGAGGAGTTCACAATGGACAAGGTGAGCCGTGTAGAAAAAGAAAATCTGTTCTATTTCCAGTTCTGTGTTTCCACAATAATAATAATAATAATAATTCATAAGTGAACATTTTACTACTCAAAAATTCGGCATGTTCCTAATTCTTGTCAACTTAAATATTCACTTTGATATTGGACAAAAAGTCAAGTTACATATCGTCGCATTTCACCGTTGTGAAGTTGTAATTGTCGTGGTGGTGAAATGTTACATATTGCAGTACATTTTTGTGCGATACATTTCCCAACGAGGACATTTTCAATATTGCAATTTGTGTCTCAATATATTTAATGACTGGGCAATTTTCAATACGGCAGTTTGTTGATCGAAATGTAATTCTCATTTATGAAATGTTCAGTATTGCCATATATCATCTCCCAGTATATTTCGTGATTGTGAAATGTTTAGTATTGCACGTTATTGTTCACGATACATTTCACACCCATGAAATTTGAAATATTGCAATTTATGGTTGCACGATATTTGATAATTGTGAAATTGACAATATCGATACAGAGTTTGAATGATGATTGTGAATTTTTATATATTGCGGTTTATTGTTCACCGTATATTTCACAATCTGGAAATTGAAATATATCAATTTATCGTGCTACGATATTCCATGGTTGTGAAATTTGGAGTCAAATGACTGTTGCGAAATTTTCAACATTGTGATTTATCGTCGCACTGCCATTTCGGCTCCGTTTCTATGGGAACGTTACTGCGGCGATGCAAACTGGTGTGGAAATTCGATCTGACTCCAGCCCCTTCTCTCCCTTTCCTGCTGTCGTTCTCAAAAGAGGCGCTCAAGAGTTCGGGACGCCACATATTTTCTGGAAGGTTCTTTTGCTAATTTATTCCTTCATTCAAAAAAAACATACTCATAGCCGTAGTATGTCAGGTAAAAGCTTCTGAACGATGCAGAGGAAAACTCCAACGTACGTCTTCCTGTGGACCTGGACTCAGTTTCGGGTATTTCCAAGAAACCGGAATTGTAATGTCGGGAACGGATTGGAGAGACGGATTGCCGGAGCCGCAATCCGGAATAACCGGGGATGCTAATTCTTTTTCTTTTTCCCGGCAGCAGGAGCAGGCGGAATGGGAATCGGTCAACAGGCTGCTGCAACATCACGGCTTCAAACCCGTTCGCTTCGCTGATCCAACCGAGAACAAAAACCTTGCCGGTACGTTTTACGAGTAAGATCTTTTTCAAATTCAACGTACGAGGTCACCAGAGCATCGGTCATCGGTATTATTATTATTATTATTATTGTTATTATTTGTGTGTTCAGACCTGTCGTTGGTGGAGAAGAGTTCGTCAGCTGAGTTACGCAACACACTGAGGACGATGCTGAGCGACTCGGAGAGAAGACAGAACCTGATCCAGGAACTCATTCAGTCCAACACCAAGCTCAAGTAATCATCAACTTTAATCAAAACTTTATCTGTTATTAACCGTTTGATTAACAATCGCATGAGCGATCCCCCCCTCAGGGGACGTACTGAGGGAGTCGGTCACAACTGCGGTCCCCTCCTTTAATAATGCAGACGTTCCTCCTCGAAACGGCCGAGTCGTGCTGACCAGCTGCTGTCACGTGAACCGCACTGTGCTGCGAATCCGAACGCGCTGGCAAAAAAAAGGTTTCAGTAGATAAGTGGCATCAAGCAGCACTGTGCTATGACTTGACTCGAGCGTCCCCTAGTGGCAACGAGAGCGGCCAGCGTCCCCTAGTGGCTTTCAGGTTTCTACAGCATTATCATTCCCTGTTTTGACCACGACGGGCCGCCACCGTTAAGGTGACCCTTGCTGTTACCCTAGCTACCCAGTTCATTTTTTCATGACGCTCATTTGGCAGGCAGGAGGTGGAGCAGCAGCAGGTCCGAGTGCAGCGCGAGTCCAGCAGGGCCCAGGAGCTGGAGGTCACACTGACCGGCGTCAAGGTGAAAGTCCAGGGCCTGGAGGACTCGCTGGTCAGCAGAGCGGCTCGACAACATGCGCACGTGCTGCAGCTGCAACAAGAGAAAAAAGACGCAGAGGTATTAAGAAAGAAAAAAAAAAGACCAAGGCTGTGAAGGCAGTCGGTCCACTCTAGGAAAAACGGGCAGGATCTGAGTGTGTGTGTGTGTGTTTGCAGAAGCGCTGTGAGGCTCTACAGCAGCGGCTGAGCGAACAGACGGAGCAGCTGTCCGAGCTCCAGAAGAAGCTTCACTTCGCAGTCAAAGAGCAGGAGAGACGCGCCGCTCGTCAGAACCACAGCTTCCAGCAGATCTGCAGACGCTCGGCCAAACCTCACACACCTCACGACCAGCTGTGAGAACACACACACACACACACCTCACACAGCACCGTTGTTAGCACTGTGTGTTACACCAGCGTAGTAACTGAGGGATTCTTTTCCTTTTCTTCCGGTCTGGCGCGAAGCATCCTAGACGTCATCGACGTTTACGAGCACCGAATTCAGCAGCTGCAGCAGAAAGTCAAGTGAGTACAGAAATAAATCAAGCCCAGGGTCCTATGAAATCCGTTTTGTTTTGTTCTAAATTCCGTTTTGTTTTTTCCTGAATTGCGTTTTTTTTTTTCCATTTTTATTTTTCTGAATTCCGCGTTTTACGTTATAATCATATTTATTCACCTAAAAAGTGTCTAATTATGGAGTGGGGGGAAAAAATCACAAACGTCTGTTATTCAACTTCAACAAAGTGCGGAGGTGCTGGCGTTCTCATAAAAATCGTGGGTATTGTTCTGCTCTAAACCTAGCACTGACACTCGAATTCCGTCATTTGTTTGAGGACTTGGGTGTTTCAGCCTCTCCGCCACAGCTGAGCGTTGACGTTTCCCCCTCCGTGTCTGTGCGTTTGTGTGCGTGGAAAGCTGAGTCCCGTCTCAACAGGTGACACGTACAGGGGGCTGCGGCGGCCAAAAGTGGTCAGAAACCATTGCACCGATATCAGCAAATTATACGACGTTCCGCGTTTTACAACGGATTCCGTTTTATTTGTTGACTTAATTGACTGTTAGCAACGTTAGCATTTTTGAAGGGAGGGTTCGACCCCCAAAAATTAAAATAAAATAAAACCTTTCAGGATCGATGGGAATATGTAGTGAAGCACTAAAAATGTGGTTTATGATGTTTTTAGACCAAACGGTGACTTATAAATAATAGTATTTACAGAGGTTTCAGGCTACATTTTATTGATGACCAAATGTGACCCTCCACGGCAAAAGCAGACGCTTCTCTCAAATTTTCAAAATTAAGTTAAGTTTTCACGAAAGGGCATAAATCAAGCTTCAGAACGATACCTAGATCGAATGACTCGGACGACGTATGACTGAGATATCAACATTCAAAGGAGTTTCGGGTTTCCGCGGAAGCCCATTTCCGCCACTAAAAGAAAAAAATCTGAACGAAAAAAAGAGATTACGAGAAGTCGGAATTAGATCAAAAGTCGGAATTACGAGATAAAAAGTGGAAATTATGAGAAAGGAAGTGGTGCTAAACTTGCCGAAGTCACTTGCAGAGGCAACTTGTGAATCTACAAGCAAAAGCAGTATTTCATTTGTGGTGAAGCCACGTTTAAAATAGTCCTCGATGTATTTACCATCCATTCGAATCCTGAGTCAAGCCAAAAACGTCAAGTTTGCGTGCGCAAGTGACAACGGCAGGTTTAGCACAACTGGCGCGCATGCGCACTTCCTTTCTCATAATTTCAACTTTTTATCTGACAATTTCGACTCTTTATCTCATAATTTCAACTTTTTATCTCATCATTTCGACTTTTTATCTCAGAATTTCCACTTTTTATCTCATAATTTCGACTGTTTATCTCATAATTTTGACTTTTTATCTCATTTTGACTTTTTCTCTCATAATTATCTCATAATTTCAACTTTTTATCTCATAATTTCTACTTTTTATCTCATCATTTCGAGTTTTTATCTCATAATTTTTACTTTTTATCTCATAATTTTGACTTTTTATCTCTTAATTATGACTATCTCATAATTGTAACTTTTTATCTCATAATTTTGACTTTTTGTCTCATAATTTTGACTTTTTGTCTCTTAATTTTGACTTTTTATCTCATAATTTTGACTTTTTGTCTCATAATTTTGACTTTTTATCTCATAATTCCGAGTTTTTGTCTCATTATGACTTTTTATCTCAATTTCGACCTTTTTATCTCATAATTATGACTTTTTATTTCATAATTATGACTTTTTATCTCATAATTATGACTTTTTATCTCAATTTCGACTTTTTATCTCTTAATTATGACTTTTTATCTCAGAATTCAGGGTTTTTATCTCTTAATATCTTCACGCTAGTCAACGAGTGGATTTACCGTAAATATTGGAGTAGACCGGTGAAAACGGGAAACTTTTAACGTTCCGCTGGAATTGAATTCCCCACCTCAAGAAAGTCACGGTTTTAGGATGGAAAGGGTAAGTTTTTCAGCGAAATGTATTCACAACCGTACAGTATAGACCTTCCGCTGTTTCAAAACACTAAAAACAAACAAAAAAAATCCAAAATTTTACCCTGCGCAGCATAAACGCTCGTTTTTCTCAGAGCAATGCTAACTGAATTACCATATGGTTTAATTGACTGTTAGCAATGTTAGCATTTTTTGAAGGGAGGGTTCAACCCCAAAAATTTGGTCGTAAAACATTTCAGGATCGATGGGAATATGTAGCGAAGCGCTAAAAATGTGGTTTATGATGTTTTTGGACCAAACGGTGACTTCTAAACAATAAATAACAGTATTTACAGAGGTTTCGGGCGACATTTTTATTGATGAACAAAACGATGACCGCGTAACAGTCAAGATTGCAAAATAACTGCGTGCTTGCGATGCATTAAAATGAGATTCAGGTCTTTCAGTTTACAGAGGAGAAGTCCAGGCGAAAACGACGCCGCAGACTCGCCAAGCGCACGGAGTACAGACGCGGAAATTTCTCCCTCCTCAAACTACAGGGTTCTGCTGAAGGTGCGCTCCCTCCGTCCGACCTAAAGTTACCCACCACCCGCTGTAAAGCTCGGTACATTTTTTAATGACCTTTACCGTAGTGTTTTTACGCTCGTTTGGCGCTTTTTCCGTTTGCAGTCGTATCAGGAGCAGCTGAGGAAGAGCAAAACTCAGCGAGACGAGCTGAAGGACCAAATCCAGCGACTCAAACGAGACCTGGAGTCCCGGTACTCACACCACTTCCGCTCCTCCTGTCCCCCCGAAAATCCATATCACAAGAAGTGTTCGTCCAGTTGAGATTCTTTAGTGTTTTCTGACTGCAGTGTGTGGAAAAGACGTGGGAAGAGATGAAACATGAGCAAGCGAAAGACAAAGGAGGCTGTTTTTAGCTGTTTATACCGGGGTTTTAAGCTGTTATAGGTCATGACTTGTGACAAATGTGTGTGTGCCTGTGTGTGTGTGCCCGTGTGTGTGTGCCCGTGTGTGTGTGCCCGTGTGTGTGCGCGCCCGTGTGTGTGTGCGCCCGTGTGTGTGCGCCCGTGTGTGTGTGCCCGTGTGTGTGTGTGCCCGTGTGTGTGCGCGCCCGTGTGTGTGCGCGCCCGTGTGTGTGTGCGCGCCCGTGTGTGTGTGCGCCCGTGTGTGTGTGTGCGCGCCCGTGTGTGTGTGTGCGCGCCCGTGTGTGTGTGCGCGCCCGTGTGTGTGTGTGCCCGTGTGTGTGTGTGCCCGTGTGCGCGCCCGTGTGTGCGCGTGTGCGCGCCCGTGTGTGTGTGCGCGCCCGTGTGTGTGTGCGCACCCGTGTGTGTGTGTGCGCGCCCGTGTGTGTGTGCGCGCCCGTGTGTGTGTGCGCGCCCGTGCGTGCGCGTGTGCGTGCGCGCCCGTGTGTGTGCCCGCGCCCGTGTGTGTGCGTGCGCCCGTGTGTGCCCGTGTGTGTGCGCGCCCGTGTGTGTGCGCGTCCGTGTGGGTGTGCGCGTCCGTGTGGGTGTGCGCGCCCGTGTGTGTGTGTTCGTCCGTGTGTGTGCGTGCGCCCGCGTGTGTGTGTGCCTGTGTGTGTGTGCGCCTGTGTGTGTGTGTGCTGAAACGCCCGTGTGTGTGTGTGCGCGCCCGTGTGTGTGTGTGCGCGCCCGTGTGTGTGTGTGCGCGCCCGTGTGTGGGTGTGCGCCCGCGTGTGTGTGCTCGTGTATGTGTTCGTTCTTGTACTTGCTACTTAGTGAGAACCAAAATGAGTTTCTAACCAGCAGAGTGAGGACATTTTTGGGAAGTGAGGACTTTTTTAGTGGACCTCACTTTTTAAACAAGGATGTGTGTGTGTGTGTGTGTGTGTGTGTGTGCCCGTGCGTGTTTTCAGGCCCACCGTGAAGGAGCTGAAGTCGTGCAAACAGCAGCTGAGACGAATGGACCGACTCATGCAGCAGAGCAACATCGGGTACAACACGTTTTACTACGAAACGCACGCACGCACGCTTTCAGGATCGTGTTTACTATTGAGAAATGGATTTCATCGAGACCCCTAAAGAGGTCTTTCGTAACGCAATATGTTACTGTACGTTACGTTATATCATTAGTGTGTACATGGGTAGAGGGTGTTAGGGCACTTCCTCGAAAATCACTGGAAACTGACGTTCGGTTAGTTACTTCGAAAAACGACGTTCACATTTAAAACCGTGACTCGCGTCGATACTTTCTCCAGCGTGTGACCATGTTCTGACCATCTCCCGACTCCACCGTGTACCGATGTTGCAGAAGGATAAACAGACGCACTTTCGTTACAGCTTTAATACAACTCAACCCCTTATATTCCGTATATATGATGAGCAATAACAAGTCTATATATTCATACCGTAAATATATATATACCGTAAATATATATATATACCGTAAATATATATATATATAGAGAGAGAGAGAGTAACTCACAATATTCTGTAAATAATAAGTCCATAACTTATTTTGTTATTATATATACCATATGATTTAATATATATAATAGAAGTCATTGTGTATATAGAGATAAAAAAAAAAAAAAATCTCTCTTGAATCAGACCAGCAGCAGTCGAGACCACCGAGACCCCCAGCTCTGAGTTCCACCGGACCCCCGACTACCAACGATGCCTCCAGGTGGGGTGTGTGTGTGTTTGTGAACGCCGCTCCAGACTCCAGAAAACTTCTGCCTACATTGTGTGTGTGTGTGTGTGTGTGTGTGTGTTTTTTTTTTTTTTTAGGAGATCTGTTCGGAGTTGGACGTCCAGGACGTGGAGCTGGTTCTTCCCACCCTAAAGGCTCGCTGCAGGGAAGCTGATTCGGCTCAAACGCTTCAGAAGGTGACCTTAAAGGAAACCTGCAACTTATTGCTATTATTGAATCTTCACTGGTCTCACGATTCGATTGGATATCGCGATGCACGCAGTCAGGTTTTCTAAATGACTTCACATCGCACGCAGACTGGGCATGGATCACAGGTTGGGCAGCCGTAGTTACAGCTGCTGAACTTTTCTGCCGCAGCCAGAAAATCGCCGAGCAGCGTCGTTACGACACAACCGGTCCTGTCCCGGGGACCGCCACTCGGACTAAGGCCTCGTCCCCACGGACGTCTGAACCAGGCGTTTTCCGACCGTTTCTCCGCTCGTCGGAGCAAATCGAAGCGTGCACGCGGGCGTTCGGCCGGCCGCGCGCCAAAACCCCCGAGGAACGCGAGGAAAACGACGCCGTTGCGAACGCCAGTGACGCGCCAATCGAACGCGGCTAAAAAACGCGCGCGGCGTTCTGAGGGCGTTCGCTTCGAACGCTCCGCGTGGACGAGGCCTAGGTGTTGGAGGGAGTGGTTTTTTTTTGTGTGTTACTTTTTGGATATTTGCATTTAATTCATTATTCATAAAGATCAAAGTCAACTTTACCGTCATCTCGGCTATACGCTGTACGGCGATGCGGAGAGACGAGACGACGTGGCTCCAGTTTACGCAGTGCAACAGGAAACGGGGAAGAACGAACAAACAGGACGAATACAAAAATACGCATTTTAAAAGCATTTTTCGTTAGAGACGTGAAAACTTAAGACGCAGGACACGAGCGTCTCTGCCTCCAGAGGGCTGCACCTGCTCATGACGAAACAAAAGACGTCGTCGGGCTCTTTTTTTACGGACCACTTTATGGGACGCTTAATACGAAGGGTTACTTTGAACAATAATCGATAACACAGTTTCAACTCCAGTAAATAACAAGCGATTGGTTTGCGCTGAAATTCAAATGGACTTTCATTTCAAAGCCGTCAAAAGTCCTTCTCGTCCTCCAGGCGCTGAGCGAGGTGTCGGCCGTCCTGACCAATCCCAGAGCACCGTTGGGGTTGCTGCGGCAACCGGGCGAGGGGCGGGGCTTAGGGGAGGCCGTGCAGCCGGAGCTGGTCTTGGCCACGCTGGAGTTCTGGAGACAACAGCTCAATTCAGTACCGGTCAGAAACACACACACACACACACTCTGTTCTTAACTGATTCAATTAAAATATAATTTAAATTATTAGATGTTGAGTTTATATATTTCATGTATTGGAAATTTTGGAAAATTGAAGACTTCTTTTTTTGAATGTGTGTTAATATATTTTTTATGTAAAAATA
>JAVGVS010000943.1:0-55767 GCA_032718565.1 Distichodus sexfasciatus
TTACCCAAAGGTTTTTTGAGGAGGGGTTGTATATTATTTATTTATTTATTTATTTATTTAATTTATTTCATAAACAGCAGCGTCACCATCAGCCCGCGATTGTACGAGCTCGTCCGACCGAAACCGCTCATTGGAGTCCTCATTAAAGGCACACAATCAGCGGACGTTGCGAATGTTAATGTCATAATGAGGCCAGCGCGCGGGCGAGGCTGCTTATCGACGTCCACTCGAGGAAAAAGCTCTAAAGCTTGAAGAGCGTGACTCGAGCCAAGAACCAAAGCGACTGTCTTAATTCTAATTACTTAACATGTAAGCTCGGAATTAGGCGGCCAAAGTCAATTTGACTTATCGTTACGGCGAGCGGCGGGAGTTAAGAGGGGTTTCTCAAACGTTATGCTACAGGGAGAGAGAGACGTACTCGGGCAGAAATGTACGTATTTACGTTCTTATAACGTCCACCCATATCTTTACAGCACTGCGGCGTTAACGTTAAGTTTTCATTCAAATTTTCATGCAGAGTTTATAAAGATGCCGTAGCTATGTTATTATAGGAAAATGGAAAGTGTGAACCTTCACTGGTCTCACGATTCGTTTCGATGTGGTATCTCGATACATCACGATGCATGCCATCGATTTTTCTACATTACATCACATTGCACACAGATCATGCAGCCATAGTTGCTACCAAGATGTTCTTTTTAACTAGAATTTTTATGCTGTAGCAAGAACCTCACCAACGATGTCATTACGATATAATTCAGGGGGTTTCAGCTGCTTGTGTTCCAGGCATCACACTCAGACTAAGCAGCCTCAGTGTGGGAGGGAGTATTTTTGTATTACTTTTTAGATATGTGCATTATGTTAATTATTCATAAAGACGCCCATATCATCTGGAAATGTTTTGAAAATATTAAAAAGGAGTAATTTTTTAAAAAGTGACTTCAGTAGTGTAAGTGGACTGCATGTCACGTACCACCCGCAATACCAGCGGACCACCGGTTGAAAAACTCCATCGCGATGCATTGATTATGTGATTAATTTCAACACCCCTAGTAACCACTGACAACAAAATGGAGCTATTCACCTGATATGATAAAAATATTCCAGTCTATCTTCTTCATGTACTTCTTATTCTGCTTATTTGAACGTATTCAATCCTAGAAATTTCACTCTATTCTCCTAAGAATTGTGTTTTTCCTCCTCCAACTCTGCGTTCACCGAAAGACTCCTCCGTGTCCTCATTTGCCCCGAATGAGCCTCCAAACACACGGATTATTACCTTGACAAAATTCCTCTGGCCGGAATGCCAAACAATGCCGAATTGCGGGGAAACCGCCATGGTGTGGATGAGATGGAGTAAAGGGAGCAGTGTGAAAAAACCTCATTAGCCACTGCTTTTGTGGATAATGGACTCGGCCAAAGATTAAGAAGGCGGAATGCGAAATGAAACTTGGAAATGGAGGCACTGCAATCAGCGTAATGATCTTTAAAGTGGAGATGCTCGGTGCTGCTTGCTGACTTTGGAGTCTGTGTAAAAGCATAAATCTGGGAAAACGTTCTGGTTTCCTCTCGCGGGATGCTGAATTATTTGTTGAGTTTCAGTACTCGGTGGGGAACTCGGCTGACCTCTGCTCACCTAACGCCGTTAACTGGTTCCAGAACACGCGACTCAAGTGGAAAGTGTTGTCACATAGAAATACATGTCATTCAGTGATGAAACTTTTCATACAATTTGGTGAGACTGACAGTCGAGCATAGGGGTTATGTCTGTCGTCAGCTGTATTTCTGCGAGCGACAAACGGCTCAGACACATCTCTGGCTAATGCTAACTGATTTTTCAACCTTGCAGATCGAATCCATAATGTTTTGTATTACAATATGGATAATAACATTGCTATCGCCAGGCAAACAGCACTGCATTACAGTAGGGCGACAGCGTATTTCCACAAAGGGCAATCAGTTACAGGGCAGGCCGAGAAAAACAGCTTTTCATTTGTCGTTTATGATCTATATTAGCTTTTGTTTCTGATATTAAAATAAAACAATATTCATCGTTGAATAAAATTTACCTGGCCCGAAGACATTGATCGCACATGAGTTGTACTGCTTCAGGAAGTTTCCCGGACT
The DNA here is from genome assembly GCA_032718565.1 of Distichodus sexfasciatus. Classification (NCBI taxonomy): domain Eukaryota; kingdom Metazoa; phylum Chordata; class Actinopteri; order Characiformes; family Distichodontidae; genus Distichodus; species Distichodus sexfasciatus. Next base: position 2,128 of record JAVGVS010000943.1, read on the forward strand.
CAATGTCTTATCAACAAATCCACATGTATTACTGTGACGCAGAGTTTACCACAGTTGTTACAGGCAAAACTGTTTCTCATCTGTAGGGGAGCCTGTGAGCAAATCGTACATAGTGTTGCTTTAGCTGTATTTGTTCTTAGAAAAGTTGCTAAGAAAAGTTTATGTTGGATTCTTTAAACTGCTGAGCTGTTCACAGTGTCGTTCTTATAATTGAGGAATCCCTTGGATTGTATAAATTGAAAACCATCTTGTGCTTACACAAAAACATCATGTGCGTACGTGAAAAATTCTCGATGTACATGAAAACTTGTGAGAACGCAAAACCATGTCATTCTTTCACAAAATCCCATGAGAACGCAAAAACATCTTGTGGCCACATGAAATCGTCTTGTGAGCACACAGAAATATCTAATGCTCAAGCAAAAACATCTTGTGGTTACACAAAAACATCTTGTGCTTACGTGAAAAATTCTTGGTGTACATGCTTACGCAAAATACATGAGAACGCAAGAAACGTCTCGTGACCACACAAAACCGTCTTGTGAGCACAAAAATATCTTGTGCTTACGCAAAGTCCCATGAAACATCTTGTTAAAATACTGCTGAATGGCGGAATCTTGCGGAAGCACCATTTTCTTCTTAGGAACAGTTGATCTTTCCACCTTAACAGCTATTAACTTTCTGTATCCTCTTCAGCCGCCGCGAGGTGAGCCCAGCTCTCGTTTTTCTTCAGTGCCACTAAAAATCGCGTATTCAGGGTTCACTAGGCATCGTACACACTCCTGACAGCCTCCATTGTCCCCCGAGTGACAGCCGTCCAGAAACGAAAAGCCCCAGGGGGATAAAGAAAAGCGATAAAACTGCACTGGAGGTGAAACGATAAAGCCTCTTTATTTTCCCTCTCCCCGGAATTCCCACAAGGCCTCCTGGTTTTTTCTTCGAGTGTTTTTTTTTTTTCCGGGGGTCACATCGCTGAGGTCGAGGCGGTCGCTCGCTCGCTCGCTTGGTGGTCTTCGTGATCATGACCAATGTGTAGCGCAGCTGGAGATGGAGGGCGGGCGATGCAATTTCACCTCTGTCATTGCATTTTGGGATTCGGAAAAAGAGGGAATCTTAAAGGCTTGTTTGTGTCGCTTGCCCTCCCTCTGACCTCGTCGGTCAGGATGCGAGTAGCTACTTGGGATTCTCGTTTCCCTAGTGATCATGTAAACATCTCACAGGTACGTGAAAACATCTTGTGAGCAAAAACATCCTAAAACGTGACGTGAGAATGTGAAAAAACCTTGTGTTTACAAAGGGAGAACAAGAAAACAACTCATATTGAAGTCAAATATTTTGTGCTCTTGCAAAAATGTCTCAGTGTACGTGAAAGCATGAGAATGCAAAAGATTTTGTGATCTCGTCCTCGGTGTATGCAAAAACATTTCGTGAGAACATGAAGACGTCTTAAAATCACGCAAAAATATCCCATTGAAATAAATCTAACAAGCACAAAAAACATCCGGTGAAAATGCAAAAATATGTGCCTCATGTTCATGCAAAAATATCTTGTGGTTACGCAAAAACGTCTTGTGCTCATGCAAAAGCATGTTGATGTACATGAACGCTCTAGTGAGAATGCAAAAACACATGCTTATGCAAAAACTCATGAGAACACAAAAAATCTTGTGAGCACACAAAATATCTAATGCTCAAGCAAAAACATCTCGTGCTTACACAAAAATATTGCGTGTTATGCCAAAAAAAATCTCATCCTTACAAAAAAATTCCAAAAATTTTGTACTAATGCAAAAACATCTCATGAGAACACAAAAATATCTTGTGTTTACACAAAAACATGCTTACGCAGAAATATCTTGTGGTAAAGCAAAAGCATCTCGTGCTTACACAAAAACTCTGAGAAGGCAAAAACATCTCGTGACCAAACAAAACCATCTTGCCAGCACACAAAAATGTCTAATGAGAGAACATTTTAGCTTAAGAAAAACATGAGCTAATGCGAGATAAATTTGAGATGAGTTTGAAGAAGCACGACGTGTTAGTTTAGCTTTATTTTTTGCGATGTTGTGATTTTGTGATCCTTAAACATCGCCCTCCCTCTGCCGTCTTCCTTCAGGACGCGACTACGTCAACATCCACTTCTCATTTTCTCACGAGCCACGATAGAATCGCGAGAAGAGATCCGTAATCTCATCGATACATTGTTACAAAAAAAAACGCCATCCGTAATCCGGCGACTCTCTGGCGGAACGCGAGGCCGCACAGCTGCGCTAAGCGACGGGGGGAAAAGGAAACAGGATCTCGTATCAGACTCGGGATTACGTCGAGGAAATAGAATGTTTGGAGCCGAGGGCAAATAATCCCCTCAGGTGTAGTGTCACACCTGTCTATCATGTCCTCCAGGAGGAAGGAAAAGCTTTACCTTTTCTAACGACCGGCTCCTTATCGGTTCGGAGAATGTTCCAGAAGATATCGTTTCTCATTTCGAGGCTCTCCAAATCACCCCAAATCCCACGCTCCTCCCCCCCGACTCGCTGACCGTTATCTTTATCCCGACTGTATGAACCGGTCAGCTGTATCTGCCATTTTTAATAAGGGAGTGCTCTGCTCTGTCTGTCACGTCGAATAAAGGAAGGATCGGTCAAACATGGTAAAGATCCTGAAACTAAAATAAGTGCAAATGAGAAATTTTCCGCAGGTTAACAAGATGTTTTTAAGTGCTCACGAGATGTGACATGGAATTTGGAAGTGCGCATGCGCGCCAGTGGTGCTAAACTTGCTGAAGTCTCTTGCAGAGGCAACTTGTGAATCTGCAAGCAAATGCAGTATTTCATTTGTTGTGAAAGCACGTTTAAAATAGTCCTCGATGTATTTACAATCCATTTGAATCCGAAGTCAAGCCAAAAATGTTGTTTGCATGTGCAAGTAACAACGGCAGATTTAGCACAAGTGGCGCGCATGCGCACTTCCTTTCTCATAATTTCGACTTTTTATCTCATAATTTCGACTTTTTTCGTTCGGATTTTTTTCTTTTAGTGGCGGAAATGGGCTTCCGTAAATATCTGATGCTCACGAGACAATATGTTCTGTCTCGCGAGCACACGATATCGTGTCACGCATCATCATCACACAAACATTTAATCAGAAGCGAGGACGTTATATGCTCTCTCGCAAACATCTGACGCTCACATGACAACATTTAGTGGCCACGTGAAAACGTTGAAAACATTTTGCGCTCAGGTTAAATTATGTGCTCATGTGAAAATGTTTGGTGCTCACAAGAAAATATTTGTTTCTCACGAGAAACTGTGCTCACATAACATTTGCTGCTTACTTGAAAACATTTTGTGCTCATGTATAAATCTTTAGAGCATATATTTAGTGAAAACATTTAGTGCTCAGGTGAAAATGTTACATTTTCATGTGGAAACATTTTGTGCTCAATGGCTTGTGAAAAAAATCCTGCTCACAAAAAATATTTTTATCACTTGTGACTCCGTCAAATTCACACTTTCCAGAAAATATCTGTGGGAACCTCAGCTTTTCCTGACTCCTGGAGACAGCTGGCTGCACGCGCATGAGATTTCATGTTAATTAGCATCTTTCCCTCAGTAAACTGAAACGACCTCGGCTCGCTTCTCATTAATATCAAAGATATGCATTTGGACGTTGCACTTTAATTAAACTTCCATCTGTAACAAAAACCAGACAAACGCTTTAATCCACAAGGGACTGGTAATACACGCAGCGTGCGCGCGGCTAACACGGCAGCGAGGGACAAAAATTATCGCAGAATCTTTCTCGTTTTTTGCTAAAATGACATCATTCTCCAAAGCGCCCTCCTACTTTCTCCATCCTCTTTCGCACCAAGCGGTAATTAATTTGGACTTGGTAATTAATTTACTCGTTTCTGCTCTGAAAGCTGCACCAAATGGTGGGAAGCAGCAAAAAAGAAACAGCTAAGTAAATTTGCGTCTCCGAGGACAGAAAGCTGGGCAACGAGGCTCAGTGTCGAGGACCAATTAGAGCTCTCTGTAATCAAATTTTGGAATAACAGCTGGACAGAATTTTTGGCTGTTTTTTGAAGGAAACCCAAATCTTTTGGCCTGAGAAACCAGGGACCGGACAGGAAACGCTTTGTGGTCACATGAAAATGTTTTTGCTCATGAAAACATTTTGTGCTCATATATACAGTATATATGTTGAGTGAACTATGTTTATTAATTACAGTAAATTACAATCAAAGTCACATTTTAGTCAATTACTCGTGATATTTATTTTGAGGTCATATCGCTCAGCACTAGTAGATGATTGTATGTAGATATTTCTATTTTATTCATCTTTGTTTGTTTTTGAGGGCTCGGTGATCCAGTCGGGTCCGGAGACAACTTCTGAGTGTCCTAATTGGATTTCCCGCAGCGCTGATGGAGCCAGTGGGGTGGAGTGAAGTCACTCGGCTGCATCGTGCCACGGGCTTGTCAGGCTTGAGTGCCTCGCTGAATTTCACTCATTAAAGGCTTTGCGGAGAGAGTGTGTACCTCGCACTGATGGTGAGAGTTGAGAACGCTTACTCGTGGACGTGTCAGAGGTGGGAGACTCCGACTTTAAAGGTATAAATTCCTTACAGCGACCTGAACAGACATGAAAAATAACGTGTTTAGAACTTTTCCCTCATTCCCTCAAAGTAATCAAATTAGCATTTTATTAATATGGTGATAGTAAATTGCAATATCAAACATAAAACCATAGCAGCGTATAATTAACAAAGCATAATAAAAATATTCATAACACAAGCAAAAAGGTAGTGTCAGTATTGTCTGGGAAAAAGTGGTTTCTGTTTGGTAACTGTGGTTAAAACAGTGGAGTCTGAGCAGCTTGAATGACATCTGTGTTGACTCTTTGGAATTGAATTCCTCACCTCAAGAAAGTCACGTTTTTAGGATGGAAAGGGTAAGTTTTTCAGCCAAATTTATTCACAACAGTACAGTATAGACCTTCCACTGTTTCAAAACACTAAAAACAAAAAATCCAACATTTTACCCCACGCAACATAAACGCTCGTTTTTCTCGGAAACCTCCGTTGCGACAAGCGACTGGTTTTGCCGTGGAGAGTCACATATTTAGAGCACTAAAAATAGTGTTTAAGTAGAAATTCAGGCTCGAGGGCATGTCCGTGACCTTTAACACTCACCTTGCACAAACCCGACTGATAATAAAAGAGAAATTAATGATTTAATACTTCTTTTCCAGGTATTCTATAATCATCAGCTTCCTCGGAATTGTGCCGTTTGTTACTTTCAAGTCTTAATTGCTGGATTCCAGAGTGAGAAAACAAATGTGTCCGGTGGGGAAACCTGGAAACAAAACAACATGAGACTAAGATGAAGAGACTATGGCTCGGGGCTTTGCTTTTTCCCTAGGTTGCGTGCACAAAACCAAGACAATATAATTATCCTTTCGCTTCCCAAAGCGTAAATATAAAACTCATAAAATAGTTTGGGGATACGTCCCCGTTTAGTCTGGAACCGTGCAAACAGCTATTAGACCCACGTGGGGAGGACTAACACGGAGCCGCTTTACGGCGAACGCGGTCGTCTCTGCAGAAAGCAACTCAGCAGTGCGTTACTGCGTCGACTCAGGCAGTTCAACGTAAAATACAAGGCACAACACGATAGAGGGGTGAACCTTCACCATTCGATTCGTTATTCATGAAGATGCTCAAATCATCTGGAAATGGGTTGAAGAATAAATAAAATGAAATAATTTTTTAAAAAAGTAATTTCAGTAAAGTGACTCGACTGCATGTCGCAGAAAACCTGCAATGCTGCTGCAGACCACCAGGGGGCAGTGAACCACCATTTGAAACCCCCTGATATAATCGATTATGATCTGCCACTGCATCGATGCAGAATCGTCCACGTCTGTATTATGTGATTAATTTCAACACGAATGCGAAAGTCACAACAGAAATGGAAAAGGGACAAGAATTTAAAAGGCAGAGTGGAAATGCAATATCCAGAAGCAAATCCACTAAATGCAAACTAACAATGCAGAAGTGCAACGGCAGTGCAAACGCTCCTTTACCAACTTGATGACCCTTGAGATTGCAGCAGGTCGAGGTGGTAGTTTAACAATAATAATAATAATAATAATAACAGTAATAATTTTTATTTATACCTTTCATCTCTATGCAGCTCAAATTGCTTTCCAAAGAGAACAGTAAAAACAAGCAATAAAGATAAGACACAGATAAAAGAAGTAAAAATAACATGATAATAAAAATAACAATAGAATAAAATAATAATAATTTTAAAAAGGGTCTAGTAATGACAAATCAAACGAACTATCAGGTGCACGCATGGTGCACACCCAGACATGCAGCAACCCGGGCAAAACACATAAGAACAACACAATCAGACACACACATAAAAGAAGTAAAATACATAAACATAAAACAGTGACTACTAGGTAAAAGCCAGGGTAAAAAAGTGTGTTTTTAGCTGTTTTTTTTTTTTTTTATTAAGTTTAGTCCCCATTATGGACTAGGGTTATGAATACAGTTTTCACCCCCGATGCCAACTCTCTCTCTCTCTCAAAGGGCACAGCAAATTGGATTTGTAAGAAAGCTTCTCATCGTGAATCTGGCACTGAGCGAGCGCCCGGCCTCCTTGTGGCTTCCCTAAAACGGCAAGGGGCAGCACCTGGTCCAATTAAGGGGCAGAACGAGTCGGCCCTGCCTTTATCTTCACAATAGCTTTGTTTTTGCAGCTATTAGGGTTTTCTTCTTCCTCTGCTCTACCTCTGACTCCGTGTTCTGCAGCATTAGCACGTGTGGGGCCTCAGAGGCGGCCTGGACTCGGAAAACAAAAATATATAAATAAAATAAAGTAAAAAAAAGCAGATCAGTGGAAGTCTCGCAGCAGGCTGGGGCAGCATGACAAACAAGGCGAAATCAATATTTACCTCGCCATCCTCGACGTCTCGCAGAGAGCGATGAAAGCCTTTGTCTTGCGTGTGGCGCACCAGCCTTTTCCTTTTATTCTGCATTCTGGCAAAGTGTGGTATCATGCAGCATAAAGGACAAAGAGGCGGGAAACAAAATATTTATTTATTTCTTCGTCCAGCACTGTTGTTGGCGGACGGACCGGAGAGATCCATGTCGTTTGTCAAGCGTGGTTTTACAAAAATCACAAATGCGCGACACAGGCCTGAAAAGGTGTGGAGTGAATAGAAAAGGCATGTGGGCAATTTTGGATGACATCGACCACATCGAGGAGAACAATTCACACGGCCTCTACTGTACGGATGTAGCGACATTCAGCATTAAAATTCCATCAATAATGCAAAACCCACGCATGTGTTACACACTGCGTTATACAGGGCAGTTGGTAGCATAAAGGGTAGGGAGTTGGCCCTGAGATCGGAGGGTTGCCGGTTCAAATCCCAGACCGATAAAGGTACCACTGAGGTACTCAAGGTACTGCCCCAAGCACTGCTTCCTAGGCACGCTGCTCCTGGGTCAAATGCAGAGGTCCAGAGCAGTTGGTAGGGCAACAGTTCAAGTCCCGAACCGGTAAAGGTACCAGTGAGGTACTCATGAGCAAGGTACCATCTCCAAGCACTGCACCCGGAGAGAAGTACTTGGGGATGGTACCTTGCTCATGAGTATCTCAATGGTACCTTTACTGCCTCGGGGATTTGAACCGGCGACCCTCCGATTACGCTACCAACTGCTACAAGTTCGCTTTTTTGATTTAGCTGCTTTTGACTTTAGGTACAAATATAACTGCAAGCAGTGATTACGGGGGCCATGCAGTTTGCAGCTTTATCAGTTTTTGGTGAATCGAAGTGGACAGACGTTGAAATATGACACGTTTCATCCTTTTATCTAGGGAGCTACAGTTCAAAACTTATTAGGCAAAACGCAAAATAGCTTATTATAGCGCCACCAACTGGCAGAGTGGTGCAATTTTTTTTTGCCTGAGTAGAGGGCGGGGTCCCGGACCTACCTGCCAAATTATAAAGCTGTAGCCCACCCAGAGCCGGATTTCTATGACACTGGGTGTGTGGTGTTGCAGTCCTATGCCAAGCCCACCGCATTTGTTTGCATATTACAGAAATATGAAGACTTAAATTAAAAATGTGCTCGATAATAATTAAAGAAGAGTGTCTTGGGAGTCAAATGATACCAGTTGCATGCAGATTGGACAGAAATCCAGGGACTGGTTCGAAAAAGATGGGTTTTCATTTTATGCAAATTAGCGAAAAATCAGATATGGCAGAAATAGAGGGTGATGTAAGGGTCTAAACCGTCTTAACCCAAGGAGTAAAATGATATAAGATTTTTGAGAATCGGAGCTACGGTTCAAAAGTTATTAGGCAAAATGCAAATTTCTTTGGAAAACCGTAAAATAGCATATTTTGGTGCAATTTTTTTGCCTGAGTAGTGGGTGGGGTACCGGACCTACCTGCCAAATTTCAAAGCTGTAGGTCTTACAGTTTTTTCTCCACAACGCGTTTTAAGGCAGAAAAAAATAATCAGCACGATTCCAATAGGGTTCCAAGCAGTGTTCCACTGCATGACCCCTAATTACGTTACGAAACGACCATGACCATGATATTGGTATATTGGTATATAACAAAATAATGCTGTTTTATGGCCAATTTCAACAACAATTATTTTATTTTTGCAATTACAAGTTACAACAAATGAACAAAATGTTCAACTTTCACACCGACTCAGGCACTTGCTAATTTTTACCATTTTTTTGGAGGCTTTGCGAGACGTTATAGCTGCACCTTTAAGGAGTAGCAGGAAATATACTAATCACTTTGTTGCACATTTAACTCTGAATGCAACAGGAAATAGATTTTGGAAAATCAACATTTGTCCAAGTTATGAGCAAAGGTGCTCTGCAAAAGTTTTCATTCTTTGCGTAGTGGTTTTATATCTGGGTGCAAATCCAATTCTATTGAAGCATGAGACAATTAGACAATCTGAGTGGCCAAGAGCCAATCAATAACCTCCATCAGGAACCGCATTCCACTCTGCTGAGACTGTATTTCAAAAACGTTCCAGCGCGGTCGTAGCGGCAGCGAGCAATCTGAGTTATAGCCTTATGAATAAGACACATAACTTTCAATTTTTACTCTGTACAGCCACATCATTAACACGCCCGCAAAGAACATAAACAATGTGCTGTTTGTTGGCGCATGTTTACAGCACGGAAAAAAACGACGTCTTAAAGAGCTCTGAATGGTCCTTTAAAGTAATGTAGAACATTTGGGAACAAAGCCCATTGTTCTAATGCTGCATATTGTCGTGACTGTAAAATATGCCATTTGTTTCATCATATGAGAGCATATGGACATTATGCAAATATATACACTGAGGGTCAAAAGAGGCAGTTCTATACCTGCGGCCATAACTAGCAAATGTTGACCGATATTTACATTTCTTTCACTGTTGCAGTCAGAATGAAGTGATTATGTAAACACAGTGTGACCTCTGCACTTGACCCATCTGTGAAGGAGCAGTGGGCAGCACTCAGGGACGGAAACTCGCTCATAAGTACATCAGTGGTACCTTTAATGGTCCAGGACATGAACCAGCAACCTGCCGAACACTGAGACCAACTAAATCGCTACCCTACCAACTGCCCAAACAACATCAGTCACAAGAAGTCTTGATTTAACACTCACCAATGGAACAGTAGTCGGTCAGATTGGTGAACTAATACTTAGGATGCTCACCTTAGGGGACAGTTGGTGGCGTAACGGTAGGGCGTTCGCCCCGTGATCAGAAGGTCGCAGGTTCGCTGAGGTACTCATGAGCTAGGTACGCTCCCTGGGCGCTTGGATGGGTTAAATGCAGAGGTCACATTTCGTTGTGGTGCACTGTGTGCTGTGCTGACCATGAGGTCAAATCCTTACTACCACTGATGGTAGTGCTGGAGCTAGGATTCGAACCCATAACCTCTTGGTCCAGAGGTAACTACCCTAACTGCTAGATCAAGAAGTCCAGAGGTGAATAGCCTAGCCACTAGGTCAGGTTGTGGGCTTGAATCCTTACTCAGGGACCTACTGGAACTAGGATTCAAACTAGTCTAGTGTTTAGGCAACTCATCTCTGGACCAAGAGGTTGTGGGTTCAAATCCTACCTACAGCACTACCATCAGTGGGTCCCTGAGCTAGACCCTTAATGGCAAGTTCTGAATCAGGAACCTTTTGTGCACGAGGCAAAGACCATAACACTACAGAAACGGCCACAGAAAGTGCTCGCAATGTTATTAAAATTACTTCATTTTGGTGATCAAAAATCAAAAGATCACTAAATAATTACATTTTTGGAAGGTTTTTGGAACTTTTGCATGGTACAGCGGCTACATGTTTAAGGCATTTGGAGCAACGTCATAATTATTTTGTTACAATTTTAATTCTGAATGCAACAGCTTCGGGATGCAACACTCAACCCTCTTAAGAAAAGACTAACCCGAAATCGGCAAGGTTGAGATGTAAACGTGCCATTTTTCTTTTTCCTCTTATATCACAAATTTGAGTTGCATTTTGACGATTTGAGTTAATACCTGCACCGCGCCAGAAATTCATCATAATTACCTCCTAATCATATGCATTAGGCCTCCATTAGCTCTGCAAATTGGTGGACGGGAAAGTCTGAATATTCATGTTATTCTCGCACCGGTGTCTGCAGCGCTGCCGTGGCACGACCTGTTTTGTCGAGGGGAAGAGGACGTTTTTTCGGATTTTTCTCCACTGGTGAAAGTTTTGACGTCCTCTCCGGGGGGGTTTAGGAGGCGCTAAACGCTGCTTCTGATCTTCCTCAGCGTGAGGCAGAGCTTTGATTCCGCCTAACACCATTGTTTTCAGATCAAGCGCCAACCGGAGTAGCTATAAGACGTGATCAATGGCAACGCAATTAAAATGCTGTCAGTGTTTTCCCCGTCTTCGCCTGCTAGAGCCTCATTAAAACCGGGAGCGATTTCCCCCGTAATACGCTCTTAGAAGAGGCTTCGGCGTTTCTGCTTGTCGGACGAGTCGTGTTGCTTTTTAGCGTCGAACAGCGGCTTTCAAATCCACTTTGTTGTGCCGCTCGTATGGCAGCCAGGGCGTGTGAAGTGAATTCGGGAGTTTGTTTCCTCGTGAAAATGTTATATTAGTGCCACCTTTTTTGCGTTAAGCTTTCAGGATCGGACCAATCAACCAATTTTGGTTTGTATTTGTTAATTAAAAGGAAATGGGACCTAGAACACATCCTAGGAGTGGAAACCACAAGTTTCATTACGATGTGATGTTCCGTTTCAAATGACAACGATTAAATGTTTGCTCATATCACAAATCTGATATAATCTTGTTTTTCGGGGGGGAGATGGTGGTGTAACCATTAGAGTGTTCGCCCTGTGATCAGAAGGTTGTTGGTTCGAATCCCAGAGCGGTAAAGTCACCACTGAGGTACTCGTGAACAAGGTACCGTACCCGGATAATGTCCCTGGGTGCCTCCCTGAGCACTGCCAAAAAAAAGCTGTCCACTGCTCCTTCACGGATGGGTCAAATGTAGAGGTCAGATTTCGTTGTGGTGCACTGTGTGCTGTGTTGTGTTCACAATCACAAATAATCACTCACTTTTACTTTCAATTCAAAAGCCAGTGCTCGATATTTAAGTGATTATTGTTGATTATTGGTGTCATACTTACAAATGTTGTAATTTTAATCACAACCAGGTGCGGATTAATGCACAGGCTAGATATGGCTAGACCCTCGGGGCACCTGATTGGTCAGTGAAAATATCAATTCATTAAAATAAGCCCAAGGGGCGGGGCTAACAGAAAATGTAGCCTAGGAGCCCATGTGCACCTTAATCTGCCCCTGATCACAATACAAGACAACATCGATTTAAGTTGATTCAGTTCAGGAGCCAGCGATCGATATGAATATCATGTGCTGTTTTAACAATGACTTCAAAAAAAGCAACTAAAACATAATCTGGAATTTTTATTCCTGAGCTCAACCAGACGTTTAAACAAAGATTTAATCTGTTAGTAAAAATTGGCCTCATGGTCAGTATAAAGTGACGTTACAATACAATGTCTGATCAACGTGTTCATTTTTGATCGATGTATCAGTGTAGAACGACGTATTGCAACCCCCGTGCTGTCTTAGTTAAGGATCGATGTGCATAGACCATCCGACTTTAAACATGCTGCTTGCTCGAAATTTACTTTTTATAAATCCTCCATTACACTCATCACACCCATTCAGTTTTCCGTCTGCTTCGATTTATCAGCTCCACATCCGTAATTCCCTCCGAACGCAAAGATCCATATGTTTCGAGAGAAGAAAAACCAGGAGCACTGTGGCGGTTTTTAAAAAAAAACTAATTTACGTGATTTTTTTCTCCATTTACTCGAATGCGGTCAGTCAGCCAAGACGAGCTTTGATTGTTCAATCAAGTCTTCCTAAGTCCGAATGAGTGGATTAGCCTCTGGTGCACATACACACACACTCTTTTTTTAACACACACTCAATTACAGTGCGGCGTTTCTGACAGGTGTGTAAATACGCAAAGCTCGCCGGGATGGAGGACGCGTTTGTGGGGACGCGAGCGGCATTGTAACCGAGTCGCATACGAGGGATGGAGGGAGTTGATATGAGATTTCGAGCGAGACGGAGAAATATGAGGGCGACGTGCCGCAGAACGAGCGTACGCTCTGTGTATTGATAGCTATTCTGTCTGGCTCCCGCGTAACAGTGTTTGAATAGCAATGGCCGATAAAGAGAGGGAGTCTCTCTCGTTTTTTTCCCCCTCCTGCAATAACGCTGCTATATTTGAGCATCTGCATGCTTATACAACCCCCAAAATTCGCAGGTCTCCATGCGGAATGATTTGCGAGGGGGTCATAAATGTCGCCGTCGAGGACAACTAGAAGCGTGAGTTTGCATGCCTGATATTCCTCAAAATGCAGGAAGCACGTTTGCAAAACGTTCGCGTGTTGACGCCGTAGCAGCAAACAATAAAACTGGAAATATATTTGCTGAAAACTTTGTATGTACATTACCAGTCAAAAGTTTTAGAACAGCCCAATTTTTCCAGTTTTTTTATTGTAAATTATTCAGTTTAATGTCTCGTTGCACTCTGAAATGAAAGCATAGTACAAATAAATAGCGTTAAAAAAGAAAATAATGGAATCAATTTATACAGTAGACCAAAATGTATTCTAAACTTTTGACTCATCAAAGTAGCCGCCTTTGGCAGATATAACAGCTGAACACACTCGTGGCATTCTTTCTAAAGTATCTTGTTCTTTTTTCCTGTGGTAGTTCTGGCATAGCTTGGACTTATCTTTTGGGTCATTATCTTGCTGTAGGATGAACCCCTGACCAAGTAGGCGCATACCAGAGGGTACTGCTTGGCGCTGCAGAATGCCGTGGTGGCGGTTTTTGTTCAGGGTGCCTCTCACTCTGTACAAGTCACCGACCCTGGATCCAGCAAAACCTCCTCAACCTCCCAACCAATCCTCTGGCAGTTCACCACTTACCTTTGTACCATTTCAAGCTATTTATTGGACTTGACCGACTTGAATTGCAAGAAATAACTGGAATAATTGGGGTGTTCTAAAACTTTTGACCAGTAGTGTACATACAGCTGCTCTCCATGTCCTGCTTTCTTTGCATAATTTTGTGTGAACGTCCTCAAATTTAACACAACATATGCCGAGGTGCAGTACTCTCGCGGTTTAGATGAGTTGATTATTTGTCATTGTGAACACACCACAGCACAGAAATGTGACCTCTACATCTGATCCAACCGTTGAAGGAGCAGTGGGCAGCTCTTTGGCAGCGTTAAATGAGACGCCTGCTTTTGGCCAAAATGGGAGATGACAACTTTAATTGTGGTCAAAATGGGGGATGACATCCTTAATTGAGACGATCCTTTGTGGCGTAAAAAGAGAATATCAACCTTATTTGACATGCCCCTAGTGCCCAAAATAGGGAATGACAACTTTAATGGAGACACCCCCTTGTGGCCAAAATAGGGAATGACAGTTATTATGATCTGATTAAAAGGAGGAAAAGAGGGTTGCAGTTGAACTACTGACAAGAAACGAATGCCCTGATCTACCGCAAGTACATTTCCGCATTAAGTTGTAAATCCCAAGAAATAAACCCGGGGCAGAGACACGCCACAAACAAACACACACCCAGGAACGGTAGGCGTGTATTCAGGAGCAGATTGCTGATACGGCATCCCGTCCCACAATCCATCTGCGAATGTGAATAATGGAGCAGCCGCGCAGCTCGGCGGCGACGTGCATATCTTCCGCACGATTCACCGTTACGTTCCTCCCCTCGTCGGCAATAAAGACGGAGGTCTGGCTGGGCGTTTCGGGTGGAAGATAATGACGTTGAGATCGAACGCTCACTGGTGGGTTGCAAAAAGATACAGGCTTGGAGACAGGGGAAATATCGCTAGTAACACAAGGAAAAGTTAGTTTAAAGTAGTTCTAACATTTCAATTCTTGTAATAGTTATTTTACATCAATTTACTAGTGATGTATAAATTAATATTTTTGAATTTTAGATATTTTTTGTAGCATTAATAAGTTTGCACTTGATTGGAATGGACCAGTGCAAATTGTGTCCTGTTAATTAACTGTTCCCAAGCAACATAGCTTAATAACTCAATGGAAATTTACAAGGAGCCTTTTTTATTTCAATTAAACCTAATTCTTTCTTTAAATCAAGATTGTGTGACCTCTGATTTGCTGCAGCATTTGTCTGTACCTCACGCTTGCTAAAAGTGCATGTATATACGCTTTGGCTGTTATATTTTATACCTTTCAAATTTAACAGAAATATACAGCTTTCTTCTTAAACTGCAGGCAGTTTACTTTCTGACAAATGTACCTTTGAGTGTGAAAATGATACCACATTAAATCTGAAAAATCTTCAATTAATCAAGATATTGATTTGAAGTGATATCACCCAGCCCTAGCGCATAGTCACATTCTTTTGGCAAAGGTTTATTTGATTTTCTTTCGCTTACGCAGTTGAGCTTTGCCCCTATTATAATTATTAGCATCAGAAGTAACTATGTTCTCGTCTTCCCATCTGAGCGTGTGTGTGTGTGTGTGTGGGTGGGTGGGTGTGTGTGAAGATGGAGCAGTGTGCAGACAGGCTCAGTTATCTGCATGGCTGATTTAATGACACTCGGCGCACTCAAAGTGAAGTCCAAACAAATCAATGCTGGAGCCCCGGCGCTGTTCCTCTGGGTTTTATACGTGGTCGTCATCGTTTTGCCTGCAGTATAGTGTGAGCATAAATCACCCGGAGAGTGCGCAACACGCCTGTTGATCATCTCCCTCCGTCAGGCACTTCATAGAGTTGGGGCTTTAAAATAATTCACAACTTTACACTCCTGTTAAAGGAGAAGTGCCCATTTTCAATGCTATAACCCTAAACGTAGCAATACTAAAGTAACTGACAGTGCTTAAGTATTAAAATTATTTTTGCTCACATAAGTGTCAGTGATCTGGTTAGGATATGGCAAAAGTGCTAGCCGTTAGCCATTAGCCCGTGTAGCGTGGACGGTTAACCCAAACGCAGAGTCGAACACGAATAGGTAGGCAAACCACACGAGTTGGTATAAGAACTCTCTAACACAATAGAGTAAAGATTCCCACCGGAATCCACGTTCTAAGGACACACACTCATTCGAAGAGATTAACCAAGTAACTGGAGTACTCACAGTTGATGCCGAGGTGAATCGGAATTGGGCCAGGCTGACTCAATGACTGAGCGGTGAGCCGCGAAAGGAAGCCCCTATTTATACTTCCGATCGTGCCGACTACCTCCGGGTCCTCGTGCCGGTCACGTGATCGGAGCGTGTGTGACAATAAGTAAAGGTTAAACATAATGAAATCCTTCATTTTTATTGTTTACAATTATGGTGCCAATTCTCAGACTGTTTGCTGAGTACACTTCATTGGGGCAGTTGGTACTGTAATGGTTAGGGAGTTGGTCGGTGCTAAAACTTTTTGCAATTTTGATGTATAGCTATTGTCAAGTTTGTAAAATTGCAAGTCGAACCATCGTAACTCAGGGACCTTCTGTAGTTGAAGTTAAGCTCAGGGCAGGAACAAGCTAACCACACGAAAAGTAATAACACAATTCTGCAAAATAGGAATAACAGCCTTAATGGTGGTGTCCCCTTGTGGTTAAAATAGGCAGTTACAATTGTTTTGACCTAAAAGGACAAAGTTGCTTTTGACAAGAAACACAATAACCTAGGTCTCTTCAATAAGCTGAAAACGTTAAGATGAGTAAAATACTTTTAATACTTAACTACTGTTCATATCAGATATTTTAGTACTTTTTCTCAAGTAGGATTAGAATAGAGTTTGAACTTTTACTGGAGTCATTTTCTTTTTAAGAAATGGTTAATTTTATTTAGGTCTGGGTATATTCTCCATACACCACCATGCTCCACATTTCTAAGATGAGATTAAAGTTTAAATACCCTAGAGCCAACGTCCGGTCTGATTTTCTGTTCTCGTTACTGACAGTGAGTACAAGTATTAATATTCTAAATATTATTCATCATGAATGTGACCAGTCTTCATCATTAAGAGATGGTGTGCGGTTGACTCGTGTTTAAGGTTTAATAATGTAACAACATTCTGGTAAAGATCTCCACCATCATAATAAGAGATAAGAACTCCATGTGCATATTGGATATTCGTAAGAACCACAAGCTGCATTACAAGCCCGAGCGACTTCGGCAATAGAAATGATGACCATTTTAGTTTTATCTCATTCTGTGGTCAGAGCCGCTCTGCATATCATACATTACTAGTAAAAATCATTCAGAGCTAATGAAAAAGTCAGGCCTGTGCTGACAGACTATTAAAAGAGCAGCGTGGCATGTGAAAATAGACTTCATATCGGCCACAGAGACCCGCTTAAGGATTTTAAACTCCCAGTGCGTTAAGCAATATTGCCACGGAGATTAATATTTTAATAAACAGTATTGTTTGCGCTGCTTGTTCATGTGAAAGGTAGCAATGGAAATGGTAGTTAGAGGAAAAAGAAGAATTATTTCTCAGTCAAGAATGCATTTGATCCATTATATTTATATATGATTATTTTTTATCTGTGGTCATTTCTATATGAGTTGACTCTATACAGTATATGACTTTTACCTTAAGGAAAAAAACATGAAAGGAATTAGTTTTGTGGTACTTCCATATTTTAAACATTTTTAAAATTTAAATATTTGTAGATTTTTGACCGCAAAATGTGCTACAAAATGTTTAGCAATAAATTAAGTAATAAATCAATTAATTAATGAATTTAAATAAAGCAATAAATTTAATCCACTCTAGGTTTTTGTTTGTCAATAATTATATGTATATTATTACATATATAAAATTACATTACTTCATATTTAACTAACATACTGCTGTATAGCTTCGTGATCATAAAAGAAGCCATGTTCACAGCAGTTTATGATCTTATATATATATATATATATATATATATATATATATATATATATATATATATATATATATATGTATATAAATATATAATATATTATATATATATTTTTTTTTTTTTTTTCCCTCCCCCTTCATCAATAACTGAAGCCCGATGCCCGACAGCAAAACACAAATAAGGCTCAGAGCGCATCTGCCGTTTCTGTTGTACAGCCTCCGTAACACAACCGCACAGCGCCTGCCCATGTCATCTTTACACGCTTCAGCATCGTCTCTGCATGACATTGTTGTCAGAAACGCCACTGAACACCGTACGCTTGAGATTCTGCACACATTTATATTCCTCACACGTCCAGAAATGTCGCCGCTAACAACGTGGCACGGGTTCATGCACAGGAACCGAGGCCTTGCACCTCTCAGGAGTCATGTAAGGCCAAGAAAACTAGAATATCATCAAAAATGGACTAATTTTAAATATATACTGTATATCAAGGCTTTTTGTGTTCTTGTTGATGACTACTAGACAAGCCAGCATCTCAAATCATTAGTATTATCTGTAGACTAAAGAGACAAAATCACTAATTTCATCAAGATATTATCTCGATTATGCCAACATCACACAGTCTGCTATGATACGATTACAATTTTATTAATTCAAATCAGGAACCGACAATCGATATGACTGATAAGAGACATGATCATATGCTCAAGATCTGTCTGCTGCAAGAAACACAAACGAAATAATGAAGTGTATAAGTACATCAGGAGGCAGGTGATGATTCATCACAAGGAGTTTAGATATTATTAAAAACCTGGCCTCAAATTGAGAGAAATACACTGGCAGAAGGTGGAGCTCAGAGAGGAGTCCTTCAAGGTCAAAGCTCAGAACATAGAACAGCAAAAAATATGCAATGTATAATAAATGACGAGCACAAGAGGAATAAAAATAAGTAAAAGTGTGGGGGAAAAACCTGTAATGAGACATTCAGGGCAATGTGCAAAAAATAGACTAATAACCAACAACAATAATGACCAAAATTACAGTTGTGGTGTGAATACAGAGGGAGGATAAATGTCCAGACATGGAATTGTCTGTTTCTGTGCAGGGATCTGCGAAATAAATCTAGAACTAAAAAAGTAGGACTAACTAGTTAAGAATAATATCGCTGCTGGCAATAGTACTTTTAAAATGCTGTTTTAAAAGTAACTGGCAACTTTAGAAATGCAAATTGCTGAAGCGTTATAAGTAACTGCTTTTAAAATGCTGCAGCTTTACAAGCAGCTACTACTTTTAAAAGGCTGTAATTCTAGTTTAAACTTTTAAATGCTGTTGCTTTAAACACAGCTTAAAGTAACTTTAAAAGTAAGCCTCTAGAACAGATAAACCCAAAATATATTGAGATTTTATAAAAGGTTTTACAATGTTTTTCTGGACATTAGTTAAACTTTGTAAACTTTCGTCGTTATGCTGCCCCCTGCTGGAACCAACTACACATAACCATCAGATTTTCCCCAAATTAAATTATTTTATATTTGTGGGAAGCCATAATCATAATGGTGATTAAAGTTTGATTAATCGCACAGCTCTTCTGTAACCAAGTTGCTACTTTTTGTGAAAATATCTTGTTCTGTTACGGCAAGCAGTGAGGTCTGGGTTTCGGAGGACATTTGCTGGTGTGTCTTGTGTTTGTTTCATCAGGAAGGGTAATTATGATTAACGACACGATCTGCAGGAACGGAGGGTAAAACGCATAGGCGTGTAATTGCTATTAATTACTTTGAACCGGAGTTGTGTGATGTGTGTGTTTGGCACGGGGTTACGGCTGATGCATGACACTCAAAACAGACAGTTTGCTGAGCATTTATTTTATAGCAAAGCTTTAAAAAACAAGCATACTGAATATCTACATATAGATAAAGCGTCCTGATTGGTAGAAGTAAAAATAAGAAAGCTAGTGTTGGGTAGTACTACAACCACAAGTAGTGAAGCTACTAACTTTACTGTATTCTGTGGCTTCAGTAACTTCTTTTAAAATTAAGCTTTAAAAATAACATTTTTTAAAAAATGCTATAGCTTTAAAACCAATTACTTTGAAATGCTGTAGCTTTAAAATCAACTGATTACTTTTTAAGTGCTGTAGCTTTTAAAGTAACTAGCAACTTCTGAAATGTAGTAACTTTAAGTGACTACTTTTAAAATGCTGGAACTTTTAAAGTAACTACTTCTAAAATTGTAGGCTTAAAATCAACATATCTAATCAACATACTATATTAAAACAGTGGCTTGGCTGTAGTTTAGATACTTTTAATTATAAGTAGTTTGTAGCTTGGAAAGCTACAGAGTAAAAGTAACTAATTAATCATTAAAAAGTAAGTTGCTTCTAAAGCTACAGGATTTTTTAAGTAGTTACTTTTAAAGCTACTGCCTCGTAGAAGAAGTTAGTTACTTTTAAGGCTACAACATTTTAGAAGTAGTTACTTTAAAAGTTTCAGCATGTAAAAAAGTTACTGAAGCTACTGAAAAAAGAAGTTAGTAGCTTCACTATTTGTAGTTCGCAGCAGCTTCCACGCCGTCTCGAGAATGATGCATTACCAAAACGTGGCGGGAAAAACACCAATATCTACACTGATGAAAACCCGCAGAAAGCTGATAAGGCCGCCCACGCCGTCGGCTCATAAATCACAAAATTTGCAATCGAGGCACGTCAAAAAAGGCAGACCTTTCGCCCGTCCATTTAGCACCAACACGCTCTTCCCTCAGGTAAATCCTATCTATGATCCGCACGCGATAACACGCGCTGCAAGCTACATTAAACCGTGTAATTTCATGGTGTCTGACTAAAAGTTGAATATGTAAAGCTTAATGGAGTCGTAAGGGGTCATGCATTATTCATGTCTTAGTTGCGTTTCAGATACATTGTCATAATAAAGCGGTGAGTGACGGCTGCTCAAGTGCCAAAAAACACTGTGGAACTTTTTACAAAGATGCTCAAATGTGGCTGTCATTTTAAAAGTAACGATGAGGTAGCTTTAAAAGTAACTTTTTTTAAAATCCTGTAGCTGTGAAATGAACTATTCTTAAGATGCAGTAGCTTTTAAAAGTAACTAGCAGCTTTTAAAGTAACTAGCAAATTTTGAAATTCAGTAACTTTAAAAGTAAGTGACTACTTTATAATGCTGAAGCATTAAAAATAACAACTTTAAATATGCTGTAGCTTGAAAAGTAACTACATGTAAAGTGCTGTAGGTGTTCAGTTAACGTTTGTTTGCTTCGTTACCTGCCATTGTTTCAAGTTTGATCGGCAACTTTGTCTGCTGAGCTGAATAATACACACGTAACAATCTACAGTTTGTGACTTAAGAGACTTTTACCCCCTTTTTTAATACAAAAAGAGCCTAGAAGCAAATCATATTTTACATAATCTCATTCTTAACAAATAAATCGTTAGGTCTATGTTGAAATGCAAATATTTAACAAACAGTGTTGGGGTAACGTTACAAACGTAACTCAATTACAGTAATGTATTACTTTTTGCTGTAACGCAGTAATGTTAGGCATTACTAATACAGTACATTTTCACAAATATTATGCTCGTAACATATTTCAATAACACACATTACAACACACTTTTAGCCCAAAATTTAGTGCTACTTTGTTTTTATTAAAGACAAATAGTGTGAGTAAAAGAGCTGTTTCCTACAGAGTGTATGGTTACAGTCATTATGCTACACCACAAAGCGCTGCACTGGATGTAAAATGAACTGCAGTAAACTACATTTCAGCAATTTACAATGTCCTACTTCCACACTTATTTTGGTGAAAGTAACTCAAAAGTAAAGCAGGAGTTGTGTAGCGTACATAACGTAACAATAAGTTGAAATAACAGTAACTAATCATTTATAAACTCGTACATTTTGGAAGTAACTTGGCTTATAGGCTACACAAATGACCAGGGTGCATTTCCCAAAAGCAGAGTTGCTATTACGTTAGCAACCAGCATAGTGTACAATAGCAACTAACAATACGTACAGTGTTAACGCGTTTTTCATCTCAGTAAATTGTTAGTCTTTCGGCTTTCCCCCGATTGTTAACCACATTAGCACGACGGTCGAGCATCCCTTTAATCCAGCCAAGATGACCTTATTAATTCCGTCCTTTTCCGAGCAAACACAATCCCGAACTGTTTAACGCGGCCGCGTCTCTCTGCGCTGTTTCAATTGATTGCTCAGGTAATTACGTTTAATGGCTAATCTGATGGTAGAACCCTCAAATTGATAATTAGCTTTTCAAACAGACAAAATAACGAGAGTTTAGCTTTGTCTGGCACCGACTTTAAAAATCACATCACGGTCCAAATGGCATGATGTGAATTTGGACTAATTATTTATCTTCCCTTCTCCCCGATGACGCAAATGGGAAATGTATTAAGCCAGCTAATACACCTGCACAGCACAAGTTCTATAGGTAGCTCAAAGTCTGAACAAAGATTCCTGCTTTACTTGATGAGATTCTAACTGAAAAATAACATCATTCGGACTCGTTTCACACTATTACTGCTTGAGGTTGCGTGAAAAGCTTTTGCAAGATTTTAATCCTCAAACATTAATATTAATCTCCACATATGGACCTTTTCTCCCCTCGTTTTCAGTCTAAAGGTCTTACTTAAAACAATTTGATGAGTATTTTTTCCCAAACAGCTAAGATAATAATCCTCCTTTGTACTTTAATAAGCCACAAGTCGCTTGACTCATTGTCCTTGTTTTGTGTGTGTATCAGTTAATCATTCCGTCACATCATAATAACTTTTAACTAAAAAAAACAAGCTGGTAGCTATAACGCTCTCTCACTGTTTTATAAAAGCTGAGATCTGTTTTTTTTTTAATTTATGTTTCGAATTAGAAGTCGCTCACAGATTTGAACTGCATGATGCACTGTTTACATAAAATAAAAATAAAAAATTAAATGTAAAATGAATTTACATTATATTCCTTAAATGCGAAATAACAAAACAATGCAAGTTTGTTTTGGTAGTTTTTACCCCATATTTTAAATAGTAAAGACAAAGCGAAATTTACAAGTCATAAAATAAAAATATACGTAAAAATTCTCAACATACTACACAAAAAAATAATTTACATTTTTAATGAACATTTGGACTAACCAAACAATAGAAATTTGATAATTGTATTTGTTTTTTGAATTGCAAATGATTTGCAAATAATGACAGAGAATATCTGATGTTTTGTCTTGTAAATTTAAAATATTAATTGTGAATTCTTAAACAGTTATCAAACTCTTGCAAATTTATGACTCCTACAGTATATGAGAATATCTGATTTTTCCTGTAAATTTTGTACATTTGTGACTCTTATCTCAAAATTATGTCCCCCTCTTCAGGTCTAATTATTATTTATTTTTGTTTTCATTATCATTATTATATCTACAACAGTCCTAATACAATCATAGAATTGAGTGGGTTTTTTAACAGAGGTTAAAAAATAACTTTATTAATTGCTAAAAGACACAGTTATCTACGCAATAAAAATTATTATGAGTTGGACATCATTACTGCTTAGTCTTTATTACTTTTAAGGTCAGTTTAGATTCATTTATTGATATATATATATATATATATAATCAGAAGCAGGAGCCAAATGTCATCACAACAGTTTTTATTGAACATACGACATGCATAATAAGCTGAATGAATGTAAATTTTCAATATGAAAGAAATTGGTGTGTGTGTGTTTATATGGTTAAAATTGAGCATGTGTAAGTGAGGTTTTTGTATTGCTCCAACTGATGAGTATAAAACGCTTTTTAGTCCACACATGCAGGAAGCTTTCATCCACATTTACCCTATTATCTCTTTACTACTACTTATTACTGACCTCAAGGTGAAGGTTTAAATTTTCACCACAAAACACTCGGAGTAAAAGACTCCAGTGTAGCTCCACCAAGGTCACCATTAGTCTCCCAAAAAGCCTCGATTTAGAAATTGCAAATAAAAATGGATGTACAGTCGAGTTTAAATCGAAAGCTGGCAATTTGCAGCTCGAAGTTCGTCACCTCGCTTCCATCGTTTGCTCCCGTTTTTCTTTGCAATTTGCCTTGAGGATGCAAAACGTGATTCGCGTAAATGCAAAAAAAAGTTATAGATTCTATGAATGTGGATTCTTAAAACATTTTGGAGGGGAGAGTTCACAGCTTCAGGCACGTAACCTTATTGAATTTTTCATATTCTTTTAAAAACCTGGTTTTGCGAGGCTGCAGTTGCTGCACGTATCATTTATCTACGTGTGGCTACTGAACAAACTGATAACGATTTTTAAATCCAGTCTGGTCACGAAAAAGATCACTGCTACTCGAGATGGCTGAATTTCAAAGATTTTTATATTTATTTGGATTCTGCAGTCGCTCAAATATGACGGCGTACATTATAGACATTGTAGATTAAAATAATCATTGGGGGGGGATCAGAGAAAAGAAAGTTAAAAATTCAAAAACCAAAAACACAAAAATCTCAGATGTTCTCTGACATTGTAAAGTAGTGAATTTTTAAGAAAAAGGTACACATTTATGAGAAAAAAAACTTTTACAATTTAAGAAGAAATTTTAAATTTAGAAGAAACTGATATTTTCTTACATTAAGTTGTAAATGTGTGAGAAAAAAAAATAATCTCATATAAACTGCATAATAAATTATTTAAAAGTAACATTAAAGTAACATTAAAAATAAAAGTATCATTAAAGGTCTCATTTTTGTGCATAAACTGCACGCTGTTATGTGACTTAATAGTGAAAGATCCTCTCAAATCCGACGATTCAGGCTCCATCTATTTAGTAGTATTAACATCTAAAACGTACAAATATACTGTATATTGAAAGTCTTCTGATTGTTAATGTATGAAAATAGAATCAATGCCTCAGTTCAAGCAGGTTTATATACTAAATCCTACAAACCATCAGTCACTCTCATTCATGCACGCTTCTTATCTTTTGAAATTCCAAGAATAAAGTCATACATTTACAAGACAAAAACTTGCACATTTAGTGACATATTTAGTAAAGTAGGAAATTTTTATGAGGAAAAAATTTCTGAGAAAACAACTCAAACACTCTCTGACATTGTGTGACACTGTTTATTAAATAATATCAAAAATTAACAAGACTATTGTCTTTGTGGATCTGGAGGTTGGGCTGCACCTCCACAGTCAGGAGTGTCAAATGTTAGCACCTGTCAATTAGAATTCCGTTAACAGATTCCATTTTTTGCATGTTCTTGTTGAGTCGACACCGTTTCTAGGGATGAATGGTGCACACACAAAGAGGTTAAGCATCCTCTTAAATAATTATCACATTGAGCCTGACAAAAAAGGAAGCAGCTATGAGTAAAAGCTGCTGATTGTTTCACAGCCAGCGTTGAGTTGGGAAATTCAGATTCTAATTGAAGCTGATCTCAAACTTTCGCTCTTTTCAATCTCGTTCTATTAAAGTTTTGGGTCTGCTTTAATAAGCCTGATGAGTGGAGAGGATAAAAAATGTGTAAAATTGAGAAATCATGCTAATTGTATTAATTAGGGTTTCCACAAGTTGCTCATCCTGTAATTAGCACTTGAAAGCATCGTACAAAGAAAAAGTTCAACAACATTAGGTGCAGAATTGTACCTCCTTCCTCTTCCCCTTTCACACTTGCACCCTTGTTAACTTTTACACCAAAATTGGCTGGGGGGGGAGCAGGAGGCAGCTTTTTTTGGCAGCGCCCAGTTATTTATCTTGAGGAAACAAGTAATTTATCTTGTGGAAACAGTTATTGTTTTGCAGGAACAAGTTATTATCTCTCATTAACTGTTCTTTAATTAGGAAATGGAAGTCACTCTTGATAAATGTAAGCTCATGATAAATACTCGAAACTCGAAAACTGTACCGAGAGCAAAAATGAGCATAACATTTTTATGGAACAACAGGACAGGTTCAAACTAATGGAATTGAGTGGTAAAAACATAAGAACATGACCGTGATGTGAAACTGCTTTCCGAAAAGCTCTCGTTAGATGCCATAGCCGCTTCTCCAGGCCTGTGGAGTGAGTTGCAGGAGGGAGGAATCCCGCTTTGATCCATGTTACAGTGAGGTGGGGGAAAAGCTGCAGAAATACGATAAAACGAGAGTCCAGCAGGTCACCGAGCAATGAGGAGTGAGCTTCGACCCGGAGACAGAGTAAGAAAGGATGAAGTCTGCTCATAAGAAGCTCGTCCACTCCACCTCTGGGCTTCAGGCCAGCTAACGGTCCTGTCCAGAATCACAATGAGCGAGCGAGTGAGTGGACAGAGGCCTACAAATCCTCAAAAGTAGAGGTATCTTGTGCAAACAAGTTATTATATTTATAACAAATAATTATATTGCAATTATATATAAGGTCGATAAGGTATTTTGGCAAAACAAGTTGTGTGTGTGCATCTTATTCAAATAAGGTTATTATCTTGTGGGAATAAGTTATCTTGTGAGAACTAATTTTTATCTTTTGAGAACAAGTTATTATCTTGTCAGAACTAGTTATTATGTTGTCAGAAATAGTTATGCTCTTGTGTGCACAAGTTACTTGTCTTGTGGGAACAAAGTGTTGTCTTGTTAGAATAATTTTTATCTTGCTGGTACAGGTTTTTAGCTTGTCGGAATGTTTTATTATCTTGTGTGCACAAGTTTTTATCTTATTTGCAGTTTTTGATTATCTCGCAGGAACAAGTTCATTTTGGCATGCAGGTTTATACCGTTTAGACTATTGGGGCAAGTTGGAATTAGAGCTTTTAAGACTTGATTTCTCAAGCATGTTTAAAATATTGAATAACTTTGGCGCACAGGATAAAAAGTTCAGTAGAGCTCACAAAACGCATGGCCCGAGTCATTCGAGTGTTGCATTAAAACGCTGAAACATTCCAGCGCTGGGAAATTGATGCCGATATCGACTCATAGTAACATTAACACATGCATAATGTAAAGCGTGTCGGCGCTTCAGGCTCCAAGTTACTTTTCTCCACATTTTTTGCTTTTCTGCAGACTTTCTCTGGCAAAAACCCCGTTCACCTGGCACAGATTTGTAAGGATATTTTAAATGTTCTGCTTGCAACACCTCAAGCAAGATTTCACTCTCGTCAGGGTGAAAGTCATTACTAGAAAACACTGTGTTCCTTAACGTGAAGGATGCTGCCTTATTTCTTATATTTCTTTGCCTATTCCACAATAATGAACCTATTTTTTTTGGCTAACTTACAGAACCTGTTAATTGGGTTTTATATACTGTACTGTGAAGAAGTCTTAAGTTGTCTGCACAATTCTGTCTATTCTAAATAAAAGCAAAATTGAGTAAGTTTTAAGGGGACAATTTTGGATACACACCTTTTTGTCACCTTGTGATATATCACCTTGTGTTATATTCAGATAATATTTCAATTTTAAGTAAAAGTACAGGACAGTTTTGTATAACGCAAGGTTTAAAATATGAAGGCGCTTTTCTCAAGTTCCCAGGTGTATATTTCACACAAAAATTCCTAACTGGAATCCAACATAAATTATCCCATTTCCCAACACCTTACTATGCCTCTAATTTCAGAGTGTTATATTGTTTTAACACTGAAAGTATCCAAAAAGTCCCTTTAAGAAATTCAGAGAATCGTTAACCGCGAGATTTAGCTTAATTTGCACTACACAAGCAGCATCACCGGATTTCACGACCAGTTAGCTCTCAATCGCCTGGTGCTCACGCAATTCACTCCAAAATTTTTCCCTCAAAGCTTTGCTGCAAATTGTCGCCCAGACAAGACATCATATTCAGCTCTGGCCTTTGTGTTAGCGCAACGTTTACCGCCGCAGTCGCCGTGACAGCAGCTCCTCTCGTTCTTGTTTTGGGTCGGCAGTGCCACTCAATTCCCCCGACTCCCATTAGCGCGAGAAAAAGAAGCTGGATCTCGCTTCACCTGGGAGAGCAATTAACGGCGCCGGCTTTACACTGGGACGTAGCAGACGGAGTCTCACGTTACGTCTCTTCCTTCAGCAATGCAACTCGAAACACAAAAAAAACACTACCCAGAGTGCTGCCTGGCATCAAAAAAGTCACAAATCACCCTGCCAGCTGTGCCAGGCTGTAAACAGTGGAGAAAAGATTCCAGTTTAGGATTTAGGATTTAGGAAAAAGGAAAGCGACTGTCAAGTTTGCAGACGAGTTTCTCACCCGGAGAGAGGATGGAGGGCGCAAGAGACGTCTGAAAGACGGTGGGCGCAAACAGGTATTGACCTTGACAATGACGGAATTTAAAGATGGGTATCTCACTCACCAACTCCTTTTGAAAGGTGCTGGGCTCAATCAGGAGGCAAGGCTGGCAATGCCAGAATCTGCAGCAGAGTGTTTGAGTTCGGAGACAGGTTTCTCACCCACCGATGGAAGGGACGGTGTGAAAGATGTTTAAGAGGTAGGCCCAAATGGGAGGCAGCACTGATGATGCTGGATTCAGCAGCAGAGTTTGTGTTCAGAGACTTGTTTCTCACCGGGCACTGGGAAACAAGAAAACAACAACTGTTGAGTTTGAATTCGGAGACAGGTTTCTCACCCATAAACAGGATGGCAGGAGGATGCGGGAGACGTTGAAAAGACAGTGGGCGCAAATGAGAGCCAGAATTGGTGGCAGAGTTCGAGTTCGGAAAAGAGATGTTTGAAAGACAGTAGGCACAAACAAGAGGCGACACTGACAATGCGAGATTTGGCGGCAGAGTTTGAGTTCGGAGACTTTTTTTCCCCCCTGCCGAAGGATGGGATGGTGAAAGAGTTGTCAGAAAGATGCTGGGAACTTGAAGACAGGTTGCTTGCCCACCGACAGGAGGGAGGGTGCATAAGATGTTTGAGAGATGGTGGGCACAAACAGTGCTGTATTTGGCAGCAGAGTATACAGTTGGAGACAGGTTTCTCACCTGTCAATGGAAAGGAGGGCACGAGAAATGTTTGAAAGACAGCAGGAACCAATGGGAGGCAAAGCTGACAATGTCAGAACCAGTGGCAAAGTTTGAGTTTGGAGATAGGTCTCTCAGGGCACAAGAGATGTTTGAAAGACAGCTGGTACCAATGGGTGGTGAAGCTGACAATGCCGGATTTGGTGGCAGAGTTTGAGTTCAGAGACTGGTTTCTAACCTGCCGAAGGATGGGATGGCGAAACAGATTTTGAATTTGAAAACAGGTTTCTTGCCAACCAACAGGAGGAAGGGTGCAAGAGATGTTTGAGAGATGGTGGGCACAAACAGTGCTGGATTTGGAGATGGGTTTCTCACCTGCCAGTGGAAAGGAGAACATGTTTGAAAGACAGCAGGTACCAATGGTAGGTTAGGCTGACAATGCCAGAACCAGTGGCAGAGTTTGAAGTTGGAGTTCTCACCTGCCAATGGTTGGAAGGGAGGGTGCAAAATACACTGGAACGACAGCGGGAAACAAACAGGAGGCGACGCTGACGAGGCCAGACTGGGCAGCAGAGTTTGAGGTTGGAGTCGGGTTTCTCACTCAATAACGA
The DNA here is from genome assembly GCA_032718565.1 of Distichodus sexfasciatus. NCBI lineage: Eukaryota > Metazoa > Chordata > Actinopteri > Characiformes > Distichodontidae > Distichodus > Distichodus sexfasciatus. The sequence continues at coordinate 31,191 of JAVGVS010000943.1, forward strand.
TGATGGAACAAGAGGTGTTTGAAAGACACAAATGGGAGGCGACACTGATGATGCCAGACTCCAGAATTTGAGTTTCTCACCTGCTGACAGGAGGGAGGGAAGGTGCTAGGGAATGTCTAAAACATGGCAGGCACCGACGGGAGGTATTCCTGACTATGCCAGAGACACACTGACAAAAGGGAGGATGCAAGAGATCTTTTAAAGGCGGATGGCGATGCCAGATTTGGTGTCAGAATTCGATTGAAAGACGGGTTTCTCACCTGCAAAACGAAGGGAGGGCGCAAGTGGCATTTGAAAGATGGCGGACACAAATGGGAGGCGATTCTGCCGATGCCAGAACCTGTGGCGGAGTCTGAGTTCAAAGATGGGTTTCTCACCCACCAATGGAAGAGACAGAGCAAGAGATGTCAGAACAATGGCAGGCACAAACAGGAGGCAACACTGACAGGCTCTGATTTCGAGTTTGAATTTGAAGTTGGGAAGGAGTCTGAAAGACAACGGACACAAACAGGATGTGAGGCTGGCGATGCTGGAATCTGTGGCTGTGTTTGAGTTCGAAGACAGTGCACTGATGAGAGGAAGGGAGGGAGGGGGCAAGAGACATTTGAAAGACAGCAGGCGATGCTGACAATGCCAGATTCAGCAGCAGAAAAGGTCAAGCCACGCACTTGCAGACGTATGGCCTCTTCTTCGGAAAACAAAAGAGGGGTAACAAAAAGGTCACCCTTCGGGCACTTCTTGGTGCAGCAAAAACAAGCTGCTTTGGGGAACAGCTAGCACTCCTCAGCAAGTAATAATTATCCTCTTTACGGACTGCTTAATGCATGGTTTAGTCGTCTTGTTTGGCATTAGCGAGGCGGCGTGTTTAGTGGCGAGAGACAGATCTCCACGGACACCAGGCAGAAAAAGAGAGAGAAAGAAAGAGGAAGGAAGGGATTGTGTTTGGGGAGTTGAAGTCTGGGGAGGAATGTGTGTCCAGATGGCCACAAGACAATCATTAATATTCAACAAATAATATTCACTGTCAGTCCCAGATCATCCGCCGTGCAAGTCCGGGGAACCGACAACTTTTCAACTAGCAGATCCTCTCGTGGATTAACTCCCTAAATATTGCACCTCCCATCCCCAGTGCTTCGTATAGAAATCAAATAACCAACTCCAAATAAACATCAGTAACAGTGGTGAAGTGCAAACCATGTTTAGATTAGTTTGCACACATCAGGCCCTCGTCCATAGAATTATCCACTCAGCACGTTGGCAGAATTTCACGTAACTCAGCATTTACTTTGCTTCCGCAATGCCAGTTGAGCTGAGATGTGAACATTTTGAATGATTTAGTTTCTACATGTGTGGCACACTGCGCTAGCCACGCGAGTGTTGAGGTGCTTTTTGGAAGATGCTCTTCCAACAGAGGACGTTTCCTTTACCTTATCTTTATGTTAAAAGAGTGGCCTTAAAAGTAAACAGTTTTGACTCAGCATTCGTCGCCATCTCATACGACAAGAACAATCCAATGCTGCAGTTTCAAAAAATCCTGTAAACATCCAAAAGAAAGACGGTGGAAAATGACAACTTGGGGAAATGTTTTGGAGATGAAATCACCAAAGAGAAGAATATTTCTCAAACATCTCCGTCTTCCTCGTTCACACCATGGCTTCCTTCACCTCCTTCTTTTCCCCTTGCTTGGCAGGTTCATCCTCAGTATCATTCTCCCAACATGTCCGTAGCATCTCTCCTCGATTCTCTGGCAGAACGTAATCTTGAAGGCTTGAATTATTTGAGGTTCTCAAAGACGTCTCACCTCTCATGCAAAAGACATTTTCAGTTCTGATGTCATTTCTTCAGTTGTCAGGACAGAAGAAGCCCTTCAAATGGTAGCATAATGGTTAGGGAGTTGGCCCCATGATCAGAAGGTCATCGGTTCATCGGACCGGTAATTGTACCATTGAGGAACTCATGAGCAAGATACCTTCCCCCAAAGCACTGCTCCCCGGACACCTCAGATGACTTGCCTCGTAGAGCCCTCTGTCCATTGTGGGCCCAGACGGTGAGGCGTCTTCGATCTCATGAGAGTCCTGAGACCATCCATCTCATGAAGATCAGGTGATGCTTTTCTGAGAGAAGACTTTTTCTTAATGGAGAAATCTGGTGTTGGTTTAAGGGGCAGTTGGTAGCGTAACGCTTATGGATTTAATTCCATGATGGTTAAGTCACAGGTTCAAGTCCAGGACCGGTAAAGGTACCACTGAGGTACTCATGAGCAAGATACCGTCCCAAATCACTGCTCCCCTGGTGCCACTGCTCCTTCACAGGTGGGTGAAATGCAGAGGTAACATTTGAGTGTAGTTTGAGTTTGGACACACTTTCACACAATCCTCATGATGCTGTGATTATGCATGCAGGAGTGTGTGTGTGTGTGTGTGTGTGTGTGTGTGCGCCAGCTGCAGAGTAGAAGATGAATGTGATTAGTGGTACGGGTATTTGCTGTCGGGTGAATAAATATAGCTGTGTAAAAATGACTCAGAGGAGAGGTTTAAGCAGATCTTAATCCGCATACGCGACGTGGACACTGTAGGCAGTTTAATGCCAGTAAAAGCAGCTTTTTCAGATCCTGTTTGGAATTGTGATGTTTATTTGGAATATATATTAGACCCGATCTGCTGTAATGAGTCGGAAGTCGGCGTTCTATTTATTTAGATATGGGCCAATTATGTTGACAAACATCAAAAATATCAATTTTTCTTTTTTGGTCTTATATGAAAGAAAAGGTCTTCAAAATTAATCTGGTCTCCAAAAAAGAAAAATCGATATTTTTGTGATGTTTTTTAACATAATCGACCTGTATCTAAATAAACAGAACGCCGACTTCCGACTCATTACGGCAGATCGGGTCACATATATTTTTGCATCTCAATTTTCAAACTTGGTCTCGTGGCCAATTCGGGGTACAGTTTCATTACATGTACTTGTATTATTGTGGACGTCACAAACAAAGAAGCCACTTTTTTCCCTACTTTTGTTACATTTCCCCCCCCATGGACCAAATTAGTAAACAGCGGTCATATTCTCATTTAATATTTTAAAACACTGACTCCTTTTTACCAATTTCTACATTTTTCCAACTAAGAAACGTCCCTTCAAGTTTTCTTTCTTTTCTTTTTTTAATGTAAACTCGTGTACTGTTTGCCCTTCAAGCCTCGTTAAAATCATTTTGTAATTTCAGGATATTTTTTATCTTGTGATATTGCAGAAAAAGGGAAGCAGAAGAAAGAAGAGAAGTTGAAAAATGAAAGATCGCTCTTCAATCCCAGGCAACCTACACCTGCTGCAAACTATAAGCTACTGGATCTGACAAAATAGGGACTATATGAGTCATACTGCAGAGGAGAAGTCATATGGGGGGGAAATGATTTATGGGCAAGGTGTACATATATATGGCTTTACTGTTATTGTAGAGAGCAAACATATACATATAATATAATTTTTTATTTAAATATTAAATATGCTGCTGTATGCTGCAGAGGTTTATGAATGCTTCTCCCATGTAAAACAGTTGGTGCAGAGCCGTGCCAACCTCTGCGCTTTTTAAGCCCCTTAACTGTCGCTGCTGCTGCCAAACCCAGGAGAAGCAGCCGTGAGTAGCTCAGAATCTCGCCTCTTATCTGTCACAAATCCGGGCTGGAAGTCAGCAGGGCTTCACGCGTTCCTCCTTTCTGCTGCAGGAATAAGGGAACGCCGGGAAGAGAAGCGCCAGCGTCGTCAGCGTTGTCAGAGTTGCTCCGGGGTCGGGGTTAAAATGTCTGTAGATCTCGACTTGAAGCCACGAGAACGGCAAAGAGTACGATTCTGCGCCGTTAACGTTTTTCTTATCCTGGTATTACGTCTACGGTATATGAGTAGCTTTACTTGCATTTATACTGCGCCCGGCTGGAGAGCAGTGCTTGGGGGCGTTAATGAGTACCTTGTTAATGAGTACCTCGGTGGTACCTTTACTGGTTCGGGACTTCGAATCCTCCGATCACAGGGCCAACTCTGGAGTCACAATACGGCAGAACAAAAATTACTTTGCTACTACTTTCAGTTTCTGAAATGGCAAAATTGGTTCCAAAATTGGTTCGACGTATAACACAGTATCTGATCCCAATTTTAGCTACAACAAAGACACGTAGGGCGTTCAGAGCACGTTCATTTACCCAAGATTCCAACGCCCTTGTGGATGGGGCCTTATCCAGAGCGGCTTCCCGGGAACAACTTCTTGCTGGAAATAGGATTCGAACCTATGATCTCTTGGTCCAGAGGAGAGTATCCGAACCACTAGACAACCACAACCCAACATTCCTGCACTACAAAAAGTGCGTAACAGAAACACTGCATAGGAAGCAATGTTGTTTTAATGTTGCAAACGATTTTTGAAAACGAGTGGAAACTGATAGCGTCAAACCAGCCCTCATCTCCTACGAGCAATTCACAACGCGATTCCCGTTAATCCTTCATGGGACTTGGCGGGACGCTAACAGGAAGAGTGTGGTTTGTGTAGGGTCAGATGCGAGGCTTAGGGACATCTCGTGAGAGTCTTTACTTTAGTTGCAGCTAGTGCAGCTTTTGCGGAGAAGCGGCGCTAATTGCATCGTCAAACAGCGACAATCCAATCTAGGCGCGGCGCTTCACCGAAAGACGCTGGAGTGGAAAGGCGAGACCCCTCTCAGCAGGAATCACTGTAACAAATTGATCTGACCTCTGCGACAGAGACGAGAGACGGACGCCTCGATGCGTGAAAATTCACTCGTGCTTTAAGCCACTCCGCTAACCTGAGACAGACGTGCAAAAAAGAAAAAAAACATTGGCTGTTAATATTTATGAGTCGATGGCAAAAATGTACATATCTCTGACAGAGATAAAGAGCGAGAGAGAGAAAACGAGATTCATGGCACAAGCAGGAAGTTGGTCAGTGTCAAATCGAGGCAGATCCGTTGAGAATAAGAAAAATTTGTGCTTGCAGCACGTTCAGAATCACAACAGAATATCGGGGAAAGGAATACTGAGAATGGAAATCGTATCAAGGACGTGGTGATGTGTTCAGATGGAGAGTCCAGTTATTAGGCATGGTTCATACATGGAGCATAAAAGTAGAAGTGAAAATATCTGTATTACATCAATACTTTCAGCTTGTTGAATCTCTGGTACTAGTACTGTACTTAGGGTAATAATAATAATAATAATAATAATTGCATATTCTTAAGTCCTACAGATGTGATATGGGTTTAAAAAATATTAGGGGGATTTAAAAAGAATCTGTACTTTGTAATTATTGCTATTTATTTTTGTTCACACTTTACTGCCGTTTACACTACAGTGCTTGGACCCCTCTGATTGTCACTTACGGCTACTTTTGAGTTTTTTGCTTATCTTCTAAGTTTATTTATGAAATATTCTTTTACACACCCGTATTTAAGTAGGACAATGCCGAGAGACTTCTATCATCCATCAGGATTTACGGATTTAGTTCCAGTGTCATTTCACAGTCGAAATTAGAAACACTTCTTCACTCACCGTCTGAAAAATGGCTAGAAATTTGTTAAAGGGTATAATATACATGACATATCGCGATGTTAACGTGGAGGATTCTGCATCAATGCAATTGCAGACCATAATTTATTATAATAACAGAGTAGTCTGTGATGGCATTACGGGTGGTCCGTTTCACTACTGAAATTATTCCTTTTTCCATTTTTCAAAACATTTCCAGATGATTTAGACATCTTTATGAATAATGAATTTAATGCAAATGTCTAAAAAGTAATACAAAAAAATACTCCCTCCCACACTCAGGTTGCTTAGTCTAAGAGGCGATCCCTGAGACAGTAGCAGCTGAAACCCCCTGAATTATATCCTAATGACACTGCTTGATGATTCTTTGGCTGCGGCATAAAAATTCTAGCTCAAAAGAACGTCACAGTAGTAACTACGGCTGCACGATCTGCGATGCAGTGTGAAGTAATGTGGAAAAATTGATGGGTTTGCACCACGATGCATCGAGATATCGTATAGAATCGACTCGAATCGTTGATCCGATCATCGTAATCAAATCAGATCGTGAGACGATCCCACAGGTTCCCACATCTACCCACTACCACTTCAGAGTCAGATTCAGAACCTGCTTTTACTTTGAATAATCTTGTAAAAATACATAATATTTATGAGAAATAAAACCGGCACGGTGGCGCAGTGGTTAGCGCTGCCGCCTCACGGCGAGGAGGTCCTGGGTTCGACCCCCGGGGACGTCCGAAGGGCCCTTCTGCGTGGAGATTGCATGCTCTCCCTGTGTTTGCGTGGGTTTCCTCCGGGTGCTCCGGTTTCCTCCCACAGTCCAAAAGCATGCACTATAGGTTAATTGGTGACTCTAAAATTGGCCTTCATAAGGTGTGATTGTGAGTGTGGAATGTGTGAGTGTGTGTTCCCTGCGGTGTGTTGGCGCCTGCCCAGGGTTGTTCCCCACTCTGCTCCCGTAAGTTCCCGGGATAGGCTCCGGTCTCCCCGCGACCTCGGTTGGGATAATGAATGAAAACCGAGTTTAGTTCCAGTACCACTTTGCATTCAGATACAGAACCCGCCTTTACTCAGCGTCTAAAAAACCGGGTGGAAATTTGCAGAGAAGGGCATAATCCTCATTTTCATAACAAATATGTGAAAACGATTAATCTGCTCTCATTCATATTCATGCGTCAATGTGCAACATTAAAAACACTGGTATTGGCCACGGCATCTGTCGGCAAAGACACTGAATAATTAACCCGCCCCAGTCTAACATTTTCATACTAATCCATAATTAAATATCGACTTTTTTTATTCTTTTTTTGAGGATCACGAACATTTTAAGCTGGGATCAGGTGACATCATCAGGTGCCAGGCTGAAGAGGGAAGTTTTATTTGATCCTATTTCATTTTATTGTAGAGTGGAGGCCTACCGGGTGGTCAGTGTTTTCTCGCTTCACACAGTGTCACTGTACCCAGAACGCAGAAGGCGGCGATTTAGCAGCTCGTCAGGCGAGGATGATTTCTCAAGTACTAAATGGTCAGAGACGTCCTCACCGGACCTAAAGGGGACTCGACGAGCCGTCAGGGTTCGAAGTCCCGAAAAGCTTCAGCTACACATCGCAACACTGCCCCCTGCAGGCGACAAAGAGGCGGTGCTGAGAAAACAAAACACTGCCCGATCCAGCACTGTAGAAACGAGACAATACAGAATACGGAGCTTATTATAGCATTGAATACATCCCTAAAAAGGGACTTCTTACCATGTGGGATGTGAATATCATATTTCTGAATAAATAATATTGAGCTTGACTTATCATTATATATATGTCCCTTTTTAGGGATATATCAATATACTGTATATTCATTAGGGACTAGTGATGCGCGGGTCGACCCGTGACCCGTGGGTGCGGCCGGTTTTAGGGCAGCCATTTTTAAAATATCGTGGGTGCGGGCGGGTCAAAAAGTTACAAAACGCATTTCATTATCGATCAAAACGTGTTGTAAACGGGGTTCGAATTACCTCTCCTCTCGATGCTGGCAAGAGCGATGCTTTGCGTTCCTGCAACCAGCACATCGAGCGAGCACGTTTAGTTCAGCAGGTCGCGTGCTGAAAGCGCGTCGAAATAGGCTAAACCCCGGCACGGTGGATTCCATCCTCTTTCTCCACAGTGCTTCCAAACAGCTGTCATAAATGCAGTCGGCGTATACTTTTCAGTTCTGGAGTTTTCAATTTGTAGGATAAGCTACTAGTTTGGTGAAATATCACGGTCAAGTTGCTCTGCTCTACTTCATTTTAGTTCTCAGATCTGATGTTACATCAGACAGTTTTGACAGCTAGTGTGTTTTGCGTACATGCGCGCTTGTGTGTGCTCGTGTTTGTGCAAGAGATGTCTTTCGTGCAATTTTCCGCAACCCAATAAATAACGACGTAAAAATCGATCTTTCGGTTTCTTTGTTGTTGTTTGGTACACAGTTAATCTTGCATAAAATTGTGTCATCATCTTCAGTGCGAATCTACCACAAATCTATGTCGTCTATGGGTTACAGTGTCACAAATGACACTTCATTGGTAGGTTCCATGGCCATCCAGGCTCACTGGTGTTTTGGTTTTTTTCCTCGGGTCGGGTCGGGTTTTGGGTCATTATCCACGCGTATTTTTGCGAGTTGGGCGGGGCCGTTTGGATCTCCTGACGGGTCGGTTTGGGGCGGGTGTTAAAAAACGCCGACCCGTGCAACGCTATTAGGGACATTTAAAGAGCTATATATTTAGTGAAGTCCAGCTCCATAGAAACAGGATTAAAGAATATATGTTGGATTTGTTATACCATTAAATATTAACTTTTTAAAGGATATATTCAGGGATATAATAAGCTTCCCTTTGGCAAATTAATCCTTTAATCATGTCAATTCCATTAATCATTGTATCTAACTGTATTTTATCTGACTGAACGTGAAGGTTCGTTAAAGTTTGTAAATTAGTTGAGCGGCAGTTGGTAATTTAAGTCTATATTTTCAGGTTTGAACAACAGATGTGGACTACAAAGCACTTATGGATTAGAGCTGTAAAATGTAAATGCTGTAGCTCCAAAACTTCGTAACAAGTCACCAAAAAGACAAACGCATGGCTCCAACACCGCCTGATTTTTTAAATTCCTCCACATATTCATCTCATCAGCACTTTGTTCAAGTGCTATTGTGTGAAATATGTGCTTTAAAAATAAACTTCACTGATACGGGAAATCACGCGAGAGAATCATTCTTGCGAACGCTCTGATGGAATGCGGAGAGAGAAGGTCGTGTGAATATCTGCAAAAAAAGCAGTGTCGACACTCGTGTTTGTTTTGCTCGGGTGGGTGTGAAACTGTGGACGCGTATGCTGATTAGACAAACTTGATGAGGTGAGAAGGCAGAACTCTGTCGAGGAACACCAGTAAGTAAAAGAGAACAAAAATAAATAACACAATACACTTAATTTTAATGAGCAGTTAACTAACTAGGCGGCTCAAGGTCCCTCTTTTTTGGGGCAGCAGTCGCAAAGAGCGGCACAAAAGCAGCTGATGCAGTATGCGTTAAAGAACGGAGTCAACAGCAGCACACCATCCCTACTTATTGACCAAGTTTCAGCTTTGTGCAATTTATGATTTAGGCTGCATAAATATATATCACATTTACAGCGCCACCTATTGTTCAAATAGCGGCATTGGATATTCCCCTCTTCCATATTGTACTTTTGATTGTTTACGCCAAATTTCAGCAAAATCGGACTTACGGTTCTTGAGATATGGGCATTTAGCATTTATAGCGCCCCCTATTGTTCATTTGGCCCCATTGATGCTAGCTCGGCCAACGCAGTCCAAAGATTAAGCAAAATTTAGCCGCCCTATTGTGAAATCGCAAAAAAAAAAAGCTTCACGGTACTGTATCAGGATAAGTCCGCAGATTTTATTTGACACCTCACTTGCCTTAATCAGCCAATTAGCCTAAGAGGCGATCGCAAAAGTTGGTTTAGCGTGTTATATAAATTAGCTTAGAAGCTCAAAATGGGACGTTCATAGTCCCAATTAGAAAGTTGTTTGGCTCGAGCCAAAGAATCAGTAAAAGCAGGAATTTTCTCTCTAGGCCACATGGTTCGAGAGTTAGAGGTCAAACCTCATTTATTCATGTGGGATTTTTAGCGGCCCTAGAGGTCAACACGTGTTTCTCTTTGCTACAGCGCTAATTATAAGCCGATCGCTACGCTTTTCGTGCACTGTGTGTTGTGCCGTGGTGTGTTCACAATGACCAATAAAATGACCACTTTCTCAACTTATGGCTCAAGCTGCACAATCCATTTTGTAGGAGAAAAATACTAATACTAATACTAATACTAATACTAATAATAATAATAAAGAAGAAACAGAACAATTACAAGAGGGTTACATTTCGTGCTTAGACCCCTAAAAAATAGAATCTACAGCCCCACATCGCCCCCTGGGGGAAAAAACAAACAACAGCGTCACGAAAGTTTCATTTCTTAACCTCCTCTTTATTCGACAATTAACGCCTAAGCAACAGATTCCACCAAAGACGTACAATAAATATGAATGCGGGAGTTGCTGTACATAACATTGTCAGCGCTTGAAGCTGTCCCATGTACGCAGTATTTACACTTTCCAGGGTGGTTTTTTCAGAAGCGCTTTTAAAAATGAACATGGTTTACACATTTAGGCACATTTGTGGATCCTCTCGAGAAGATGAGAAGTGCAGAGATCCTACAGGGACGCTCTACCCCCACCTCCGCCTAAAAAAACACCCATAAGCGTGTTCGGGGCAAGCGTTGTTCCCTTTGACACAACTTCTCTCTCAAGCACAGCTGCCGCTGCGTCGTCCGGTTACCAAAGAAAAGCTGTGTTAGACCAGCGCTGGTGAAATGATCCCCTTTTTCAAAAAATAGAGCAGGTTCTAGTAACAGTTAATATATAGTTTTTCCAGTAATACTATTCAGCACATGTACAATACTTTACAATCTTAAAATACTTAATGACCATCGTTTTTTATATTACAGGTTCAGAGCTCTTCCGTGCTTTACTCGTTCATTCGTTTTTTAACATGAAAGCCAAAAACCCCGGGAAAAACAATATTCCAAAACCAAAAGAAAAAAATTATAACAAGTCATTTTCCGATTTTCTATTGTGCAAATGGAAAGAAAAAATTTTCATTCAAAGCAAATGAGTTGAACTATATATATATTTATATCTACCAAAAAATTAATTAATCAAATAAAACTTTTAAAATGTAAAATATCATATTTTTCACATTCTTACTATTTCCCCCCTTTTTTTTAATCACTGACTTTAATTAATTTTTGCTTTTTCAAGTCCATTTAATTATGTTTAAATTTCTCTTTATTTAGATTTTCTTTTATTTATTTACATCTTTTACCAACTTTATTTCTGAGGGATGCACAATAATATCAGAGTCATATTAGAATCTGACCAATGCTTACATTTTCCCGATATTTTTGACGCATTCCCACATCGCGCACCTCCAATTCTTTTATGTCTTTTAATCTCATGTTTAAATTCCAACTGCTGGTAGTTTTCTCGTTTTTTAACAGGTTCCTGCGTGTAATGGTCACTTCCATGTAGAGACACATGAATAGGAGCACATTTTCCCTTTTTTCCCATTATTATCTGAGCACAAAATAAGAAATCGGAGCCCAAACAAATATCGTCAAAAAGACCTGCATTTTTGGCTTTTGGTTTTAATGTAAATAAACTGAATGAAGTAGTGATGCACGAATTATTGTTAACTGTTACAGGCTTTGTCATTACGTCTTATGTACAAGCCCGTGAATCTGACCGTCGCTCGTCCGCAGCAGGATGTTAACGTCTGCAGGCCACTAGGGAAAGACGAAAAATAGGGTTTCGGAATTCTCGAAAAATTCCTCTTATGGAGTGTGTGTGGAATGTAATCAGAAAGCTATAAATCTCGCTTGGGAAAGGGAGTGTCGAGTGCAAGACTTGCATGCTGTGGTGAAATCGTCTGCGTCAAATACAGATTATAAAAGCTGTACCTGGCAAACAAAATGGAACGCGTACGGAGTCTCCTTTAAAGGGGGAATGCAGTTAAATAAAGTCACATTAGTCCCTTTAAAGGATGTTTATGTCAGCGTTTTGTGTGCAAAAAAATCAATACACTGGAATCATTTTTGGAAAAGTGAAGACGGCTACACTCGGGGAAAGGACAAATTCAGAGAATTATTTTTGTTTTTAAATCAAACCCACAGAGGTAGCTGGTGCTCCAGGTTAATGAAACTCACTGAGAGAGGGAATGTGCAAAGACTTCCAAGGAACACACGACATCGCTGTCACTCGCTTTAGGAGTATTTTTTTAAAAACTATGTTAAATAAAAACACATTAAGCAAAGCACTCGTAAAACCGCTGAACGGCGACAAAGTGTCCGGAGTCGGAGGACAGTTAAACAGTTTGGTTACAAAACGCTTCAAATAAACTGACCTGCAAGCTATAAATGTAAAAAACAAAGAGATTAATCCACAAAAATGAGCAGGGCTACTGCATAGAGACGTTTCCAAATGCCTCCTAAACGCATCGTTCGCCGCACCGCGAGTCCCGATTTGATGATCTCACGAGCTTCTGCAGAGCTGAATTAAAAACCCACAAAAATAATCCAGTTAATAAATATTAATTAAACTCACAGATATGTAGCTTAAGGCTTGTTGTAACAGAAACTCGTCCGCCTCTGATCGCAATACTCACATGGCTCTTCATCCGGAAAAATACGCTAAATGTTGATATAAACACCAAAAAAAAAAACCAAAACAGTACGAAATTTAAAACTCAAGCTGTACTCACTTCGCTCTCACCGCTCACTGTACTGCACCTTGCCCGTGAAACCTGCCCTGGTCCTGCCTTTCTTTTACTCCTTCAGCTACAGCAAATCTGCTTGCACTCGTTGTCGTCGTCGAGCCCTTTAGGTCATTTATTTAGGTACGCTGTGGCGAAAACGGAGTAAAAAAAATACGTTTCTTGGAAAACTTTGGTTCAAAATACTCACGATTTAAGCGAGAAACATCGCGAGGCCTCGTTCACCAACCGTTCTTAAGAAGAAGTTTGTTCTTAAAGCCCAGAAAAGGGCAAAAACCTTTTATATTTGAGACGAGTTCTCAGGTAAAGACTACGACTGACACCAATTTTATTGCATGCGTACAGAGCCGGCCCAATTAAGCGGCTGCTTGAGACCCCCGCGCCACCGGTGGGGGGTGCTTGAAATGTCCAGATCGTCACGATTAAAACAAGAATTATTACAAAAATAACACTGAGGTGATGGTTGGGGGCCCCAAGTGAAATTCTGCTTAGGGCCCCATTCGTAAAGGCTTGGGCCGGCTCCGCGTGAGCATCTGTCTCATCTCATCGGCTTTCCTTCGATTCTACAGGTGTAAAATATTATACATAACATCGAAAAATTACGTATCTCAAAGAAAACACAATAAGCTGCTGTTTTTTAACGGTTTCATACCGTACCGAGATACTATAAAGTACCGATAAGAGTACCGTTAAACCCATCCCTCATCTCAACTTTACTAAGAACAAATTTAAGAAAGAAATATTGGTGAACGAGACCCGTTTTGAGTTTAAACCAAAAATCATAACTAATAAAAACCACACTTCCAGGGAGTCCCGGTGGACAGGGTCCGTCGTGGTTCTGAAGGGGGTCAAAATATTATAAATAAAAAAATTTGTCTCCTCTTTTTGACTCCCGTCAGGTGTGTGTGGGGGGGGGGTTAGAATTTTTGGGGGAAGGCTGTCACACGTTGCTGTCCTCCAGCAGGGGTTCGAAGTCCTCGTCGCTGCCCGGCAGCGGGGTGTTGGTGTGGGCGGCGCTCAGCCCCACGCTGCCCTTGCGCTCCTGGCAGAACTTTGCCGCCGCCGCCTGGTGCTCGGGGATGAAGAGGGCCACGATGAAGGCCACCAGCACCGTGCAGGCGCCCAGCAGGAAGGGTGGACCCGGGACCATCGCAACCCGCTGATGATGATGATGATGATGACGATGAAGAGAGATGAGGAAAGGATGTTTATGTGAGTCAGCATCAAACAGGTAAAAAGCGGCTGATTTTACAGCTTTACTGCAGCTACTTTGCAATGTGGCGTTCAGCGTCAGTTTTAAACACTCTATAGAGCGGCGTTACAGCAGGAAACTCGTACCATCTCGTTCACGGGAAACACAAGTTCTCATCTGAGTGGAATCCGTGAGTGGTAAAGCTGTGCAGTGTGACTGATGTGCGTCATCAGGGATCTCATTAACCCTTTAAGCCCTGAGACAGGTTTTACAGATTTTTGCTCAAAAAATTTGTACATAAAATGTGTATCTCAGCAACCACAACGTCTACATTTATGCTTTTGGTATCATTATAAAGGTAACACTTGTGAGATTACTGTGGAATCAGCGTACATGTTACTGGGTCGGAATAAACAAAGACGCTATGGAAGCACATTTCCGCCAGTAAAAGAAAAACATCCGAACGAAAACAAGTCGAAATTATGAGATAAAAAGTCATAATTATGAGATAAAAAGTCGAATTTACGAGATAAAAAATCACAATTATGAGATAAAAAGTCTAAATTATGAGATAAAAAGTCATAATTATGAGATTAAAAAGTCGAAATTATGAGATAATAAGTCATAATTATGAGATTAAAAAGTCATAATTATGAGATAAAAAGTCGGAATTACGAGATAAAAAGTAATAATTATGAGATAAGAAGTCAAAGTTACGAGATAAAAAGTCATAACTATGAGATAAAAAGTCATAATGAGATAAAAAGTCATAATTATGAGATAAAAAGTCATAATGAGATAAAAAGTCATAACTATGAGATAAAAAGTCATAATGAGATAAAAAGTCATAATTATGAGATAAAAAGTCGAAATTATGATAAGTCATAATGAGATAAAAAGTCATAATTATGAGATAAAAAGTCGAAATTACGAGATAAAAAGTCATAATTACGAGATAAAAAGTCATAATTATGAGATAAAAAGTCTAAATTACGAGATAAAAAGTCATAATTATGAGATAAAAAGTCAATTACGAGATAAAAAGTCATAATTATGATATAAAAAGTCGAAATTATGAGATAAAAAAGTTGAAATTACGAGATAAAAAGTCATAATCATGAGATAAAAAAAAGTTGAAATTACAAGATAAAAAGTCATAATTATGAGATAAAAAGTCATAACTATGAGATAAAAAGTCGAAATTACGAGTTAAAAGTCATAATTATGAGATAAAAAGTGGAAATTACGAGTTAAAAGTCATAATTATGAGATAAAAAGTGGAAATTACGAGATAAAAAGTCATAATTATGAGATAAAAAGTCTAAATTACGAGTTAAAAGTCATAATTAAGAGATAAAAAGTGGAAATTACGAGTTAAAAGTCATAATTATGAGTATTGGTATCGGAAGTGGAAAGGTTGGATGGGTGCATCCCTAGTGAGGAGATCAGAAAAGTATTGTAATCTACAACAGGGTGGCCTTTCACCAAAAATGAGTCCAGGACAAACAAGTGAGTACTGACCTCGCTGGAAGTGTGAATGGACATGCTGTAGTCGGCCTGGATTGGTGCGAGGCCGCCCAGCTCCACGTTGAAGAGGAAGAAGATGAAGCCGTACAGAGCCGGGCCCAGTCCGTTACAGAGGCCGCGGATCCCCGTGATCATCCCCTGCACCAGCCCTGAGGGAACAGCACACCGCGAAGAGTTAGCACTAGTTCCGTAACGAGACATCGACCTACATCGACGCAACGAATGAACGATCAGCGAGCTCGGGTCATCGAGATGAAATGAAAACGATCAGACGTCACGTACTTTATAATGAGCAGGAGATCGATTTTTACTAAAACAGAAGATCCGATAAATCGATAAAAGATTAAAAATCTTCCGTTCGTCGTGATACTGATTTGAGGTCCTACTCGTGAGGCTTAAAGGCATATCGAACCCGACGCAGCCTTGCTCCTCACCTTGCTGGTCCGGGTCGGCCCTCCCGGACACGAGGGCGCTGACCGCCGGGAAGGTGATGCTGGACATGGCTGCTACGGCGCCCGCTGCCCACATCATCCTAAACGTGAAGAGACGGAGACGTCAGCCACCTCGCGGCACCTTCTTTTCCTTTATTTATTTCTTTGTGTATTTTTCAAAAGTCGCTGACTAAGACATCCGCGCAGAGGACGCCAGAGACTCACCAGGGTTCTGAGCCCAAACCGTACCAGGCGAGCTGGAGCATCTGGAAGCCGAGCCCCAGGAGGACCGTGTTCTTGTTCCCGATGGTCCTCATTAGCAGCGTGAGGAAGAGCGTCTGTCGAGCACAAGAAAAAAAAAGGTCAAGTGTGCACAGGGGCGATGTAGTCCACAACAGAAAAGATTTTATTCTCCAATTTATTCTCTCAATCTCAACGCTGCGTAACGCTACGATCCGCACAAAACCCAGTGTTGTGAATGTGACGTGCTGAAAATGCATCGCTCCCTCCCGAGTCGCACGGCCAGCTGAAAACCATCGTTAGGGCTCTATGAAATCTGTTTTGTTTTTTCCTGAATTCTGTTTTTTTCATTTTCCTTCTTCTGAATTCCGTGTTTTACGTTATAATCATAGTTATTCACCTAAAAAGTGTCTAATTATGGAGGGGACAGAAAAATAGAACAATGCAATAGAAAACAATTTCACATTAAATGACTGTTACTCAGCTTCAACAAAGTGCTGGGGTTCAACAGAACATTTACTGCTTTGGTAAAACATTTACCTGTAAACAACAAAAAACACTCATTTTTTGGTGCAAAGCGAATCGTTTCTGATGTGAGTGTTTGACTGTAAGTGGTCGTCACGTGTTGTTGTGGGTGCAGTCTATCGTGTGCTGGCAAAACTTACAAAAGAGTTGTTCTCCCGATTCATAAAAATCATTTGTGTATTGTTCTGCTCTAAACTTAGCACTGACACTCCAGTTCCGTCAATTTTTTGAGTTCTTCGTTGACGTTTCCCCCTCTGTGTCTGTGCGTTTGTATGTGGAAATCTGAGTCCCACCTCAACAGGTAACACGTACAGGGGGCTGCAGCGGCCAAAACTGATCAGAAACCATTGCTTTGCTTTGCCCACACACCGATATCAGCCAATTATACCACATTCCGCGTTTTACAACAGATTCCATTTTATTTGTTGAATTCCACCATTCTGTCCGCGTTTTCCCCATCGTACAACTGCAGACGACCAAACGTTCCAGCATCGCTCCTTTCTTTTTGTGACTCACAGTCTCCCGAACGGCCGAGCGCGTGGGACTGGAACACGCTTCTCCCAAATAGCTTTACTCCAGCTGCGACGCTCAAATAAGTCTCTTCCCCGCACACCATAACTCATTCCCGAGGGCGTGACGCCGGTAACAGGAAGCGTCGTCTGGCGTAATGTCAGAGCGTCTGCGGCCGCTTCAGCGAGACGCGATTCAATTAAAGAGTGACTCTCTTTTAGATCAGCGCTCGGCCCCAAAACCTCTTTTCACGAGTAGAAACGCCAGCAGTGAAATACCTGGGCCAGGATGGAAAGGATTCCCACCACCCCGATGAACACGGCGATGGTCGTGGGGGAGAAGTTAATGACCTGTGAGATGGAGAAAGAGAGAGAAAGAGGTAAAGAAAAGGTGTTTCTGAGGTGAAAATAAAACACAAGCCGTTAATTCACTGCCTAATGCAAATCTGAAGCTCACAACGTTACAGTGTAATGCATTTATCAACTGCTACCTCTAATATGTGACTCTGCACGGTGAAACCAGTCGCATGTTGCAACAGAGGTTTCCGAGAAAAACGGAGGTTTCTGAGCGTTTAAGTTGCGTGGTGTAAAATGTTGGATTTTTTGTTTTTAGTGTTTTGAAACAGTGGAAGGTCTATACTGTACTGTTGTGAATAAATGTGGCTGAAAAACTTCCCCTTTCCATCCTAAAAACGTGACTTTCTTGAGGTGAGGAATTCAATTCCAGCAGAATGTTAAAAGTTTCTGTTTTGACCGCTCTACTTCAATATTTACGCTAAATCCACTGGTTGACTAGCGTGAAGATATTTCTCCGGAATCCGTCTCCGTCTCCCGAGTAGTTAACCTAACGCAGGTAGGCTATCCGTGTGGCTGTGAATGCAGCGTAGGCTACCGTAAATGCAAACGTAGCCGCGACCGCACCAAGCGCCTGTGAGTGCTACGGCGATAGTCAACTTCAAAGGCAGATTTCTCCGTTTCTCACTTGGCGTGACAGGAGAAACCCGACTCCTTTGAATGTTGATATCTCAGTCATATGTCGTCCCATTCATTCCATATAGGTATCGTTTTGAAGCTTGATTTATGCCCTTTCATGAAAACATCATAACTCAATTTTGAAAATTTGAGAGAAGCGACTGGTTTTGCCGTGGAGGGTCACATATAGCATTTTTCTACATTTCCTACAAACCAAAGCATATAACAATTAGAGCTGTGAACCTTCAGTGGTCTCACGATTGGACCCAATTACAATTCGATGCGATATCTCGATGCATCCCATCCATTTTTCTACATTACGTCACACTGCACGCAGATCGCGCAGCAGTCAGACCCTCCAGGATTTAACGATGTTGCGATCGCTATTAACGCAAATTCAGTCAATCCTCGCAAATTCATTACTTCCGTCCGATTTTGACCAATTTTTTTTGCAATTTTTTGACCAATCATTGTCGTTTCCCGCAAAACGTTGAGCCACACGTCAGCCAACTTACTTCCTTCTTACGTTTAGAAGATGCAGGAAACATGCGTGATAAAAACGCCTCACATTTACCATCGAAAATAACGAAAAGATTAACGATTAATAAAATAATAATAGCGCGTGCACGCATGTTAGACCTCAAAAAAGGCCGCGAAATCCTGGAGGATTCTGCGTAGCTACCACCGGGATGTTATTTTTAACTTGAATTTTTATGCCGTGTGTAGCATTCTTCTATTATTTTTAAGATATTTGGATTAAATTCATTATTCATAAAGCCATCGGATATACAGCCGAGGAAATGAAGAGAAACTCCCACGATATTGTCACGGCTCCTCTGGACTTTACCCGGACAGCGCCCCCTCGGACCCGGTACAGCATCAGTAGCTGCCGCTATTTAAGTTCTTTTGGTTTAGTCCTGTTTTCTGGGTTCGCTTTCGGTGTCATTCCCGTTGTGTCTAGTCCACCTTGTGTGTCCTCGGTTAGTCTTAGCCTTCCCCGTCAGCTTGCTCCCCACGTCCGGGTTCTCGCTGTCTTCACTTCGTGCCCTCGCGAGTAGTTCACTCTCTGTTTAGAGCGCACCCCACTTCCGTATGTGTTGTCTGCACTGCGTGCTCCCTATCTAGTAGGTCAGTGTCTGTTTAGAGCACACCCGCGCTTATTGTTACTTTCACCTGCGTCTCGTTTGCTTCAGTTTGGGATTGGTGCAGGCGCAGGTTTCTTCAGTTGTGTGGCTTTATTTAGCCCAGTTCAACCCGTGCCGCTCCGAGGCTGTCTCCCGGTCGGATTTACGTTGGTTTGTTTCTCGTGTGTTCTTGCTCCTGCTCCGTTCTCACTTTCCCCGTTTGGATTATTCACTCTGTGTTTGCCTCAGTTTGGATTCATGTCATTCACCTGCATTTCCTGTGTTTCTCCCCAGGCTTGTGTCTCCCGGTGAAGCCCCTCGTCCGTCCGTCCGTCCGGCTGCCGTGCATTTCCAGAGTCTGGATGGTTTCTGTTTCGCCTCGTGGGTCTTGGAGCGTCAGGATACCGCTCTTTCTGTTTCCCCACGGAGGATCTCCCCGCTACTCGTAACTTAAGTACTGGGAACACGAGCCCCATCTTTCGTTCGTTACTTTGTTCCTGCTCTGTTCGTTACCTGCATTTCTGCCCTGGGTTTTTGTCTACGTGGTTTTGCCCCCGTCTTTGCTCTGCCTGTGTTTTTCCAATAAACCCCTTTTTGTTCCACCTGCAACAGTGTCCTCATCTCCCGTTTGTCCCACACCATGACAGATATGTCCTAAAATTGCTGCGCACAGTTTAACACAAGTCGACGGCTCGTTTCATTGTTAGAAGAGAGTCAAAAACCAGCACAGGACAGGACAAGAGAAGAGGGTGACAAGCCCGATCTGGCTTGGTGAAGACGGCTCACCTGTCGTAAATACAAGAAGAAGCTGGAATACTGGCCCGCCTCCGGCAGGTAGGACAGGAACACCGTTATACAGATCAGCAGCACGGTGGAGTCCTTCCCCACCTTCCTCAACGACTGCAACACATGTACAAGAGTGAGCATTTTGTGTTCCCAACGTCCTCCACATAAAGGTGCACATGAACAAAATTCTACTCTGACGCACCAATGTGGAGAAATATTAATGGAATCTTAACAATCACCTTCAAAATTCTCAATATCATTAATTATTACAGATATTAGAACTAGAGCTGGGCGATATGGCTTATGCGATTCACAATATAGGCAAAATGTGTTATTTATCAGCTAAAATATGAGTTTTGTCTGGCGTTTGACGTGAGGAACTTTTTCAGTCGTGAATGAGAGCTACTGTCAATAGTTGTGAATGAGATAACCGCGTTATCGTTCTTACAGCGAAGGGATCGGCCTGTTCCCAGGAAATGGGCGCTCCCCACGTGTTCAGCCTCATCTTGTCGGGCAGCGACTCGGGCACGGCCAGCAGGATGAAGCAGATGTCGGCCAGTGCGATGAGCGTGGCCACCAACACCACCAGGTTGTCCCCGTAGTTGGCCGACAGGTACGCTCCGATCGCCGGACTCGTCACCAAACTGGCGGCGAACGTGGCCGACACCTGGACAGAGAGTCGACGCTGAGACTTCTGAACTATTAGAATATTGTGACGTGTTGTGTTTTTTTTTACATTTTAAATTTGGTCATTTCATAAAAAGCAACTAAAATGTCATTTGACCTTTTATTCAATATAAAGTGACCTTTGGCATTCACTTTGTTTCCCAAATTCAGCAGGAAATCATACTGGGATAAAACAAATGACGCTTTAAAGTAGGGATGCACGATAATATCGGAATCGGTCGATAATTGCTTTTTTAAGTCATCGGCATCGATGCTTAGATTTGCCCGATATTTCTAGACGATATTTCTAGACGATATTTGATGACGCATTTATTGTGCGTGGGAAAGGTAGCGCTTGTGTCAGGCATGTCCAAAGTCCGAGGTGGGATTTTATACGACCCGCGCCTTCTGTCTTAAAATGTATGGCGTTCTTTCGTGCCAAAATTCTGAGCACGCAGAGGAACGTTCGCAGGAAAATCGCTCGTCTTTTTGTACCCAACTCACACGCAAAAATATGTTTAACTAAATTGTGTGTTTGCTTCACTTAGCGAATGTGAGCTTGCACATGGGCTGTGTCCTGAGCTGCATACTACGTGCTATTATCATACTTTTCTATGCAGTAGTATGCATCTCAGAAAATAGCCAAGGTTGTAGCTTAACCGCTCTCTACGCACTAGGTAGTGCACACAGAGTGTCACACACGCTGTATTTGACTTGGTACACCACATAGGGTGGGAAGGGACCTTTTCTTAAAATGCTGTGCACTACGCTGGAAACGCTCCGCCCTCGCTCCACTGTGCTTTCACGCTCACTCGACTTGGCACTGTGTTAGAAATGTCAGAATTGTGGTGCTTTTTTTGTGCCAAAATTATTAGCGTGCCATGGAACTTCGGCAAGCAAAATATATTGTCTTTACACACACAACTATCCCTGCGCTCCACTCTGCCTTCCTCAAATTTGCGACAAGCGACTGCTTTGGCCGTGGAGGGTCACATATAAGCATTAAAAACATCGGCCAATGATCCCCATATCGTGCATCCCTATTTTAAAGCAAAGTGAGACGTCTCCTTACGAGTCCGTAGGCGGTGCTTCTCTCCCGTTCCTCGGTAACGTCCGCCACGTAGGCGAAGATGACGGAGAAGGTGACGGAAAAAGCTCCCGACACGGAGATCATGGCGAAGTACCACCTCAAAAGAAAAAAGTTAAATAAGGTCAGGACACGTACAGCTCAGAAGAACACAAAAACCCTTCCATTAAGAAAGAAGAAAAAGATAAACCTACCATGGACTAAGCCTCATCAAAGGGATGGGTGCACAGGTGAAGAAGACAGTGACCAACAGGAAGGACCTCCTGCCCCAGACGTCCGATAAAGCTCCAATTAAAGGAGCGCTCATGAAAGACAGCAGACCCTGGTGACACAAAAACCCGCAAGCTTTCAGCCTCGGAGTGCAATTTTCCAAATGAGAGACAGTCGAGAAAAAAGAAGACGGCGCGGTCTGACCTTCACTCCCTGGATGAGGCCGTTCATCAGGAACGTGTGCTGAGGGAACGTTTCGTGCAAAACCTGAGAGAGAGAAGTCAGCGTGCGGCTTATTTAAAAGATAAATTAAAACATTTGAGATGCAAGACGGCGAGGGACCGAAAAACAACGAAGACTCACGGTGAGCATGGGGGTCGTAAGCAGTCCCCAGGCGAAGAACTCGAGGAAGATGACCACCACCGCATGGTAAACACTGGGCTTTCCAATGCCCTGCTGCAGCTGCGGGGTGGACACAAAAAACATTACAGGGAGTTCGAAAAATAATATTCAGTATGAGAGTCTTGCCGTATCGATATACAGCCTGATATTTCGTGGTCTTAGACATGTAAATGAAATAATAAAGGCATATGTGCATCATAACAGTGTATTCTGGCATATGATCTTTATCCCCATATTGAACATAAATTTTATTATGGTCTATAAACCAAACTACATACAGAATAAGATGCACTGTGTACTGTTACATCTCTGACTGCTTTATAAATGTGTTATTATTCCAATGAATAGCTAAAGCATCTAAACAGGGTAATAACTGACCGGAGAGACAAACATTGATGTCCTTAGAGAAGACTTCCTGCTTACTGAAACATTATAAATAATTCTAATTCATTCAATCTCAAGTTGCAGGTGTATTATTAAAGAGCAGAATTGTGTGTTATTTATTTAGATGCAGCAAGCAAGGCACATAAATGAACTGTGTTGTTCCTCCTGGTTGGATGTCACTCTTTGCAATAGATGCATTTATTTATAATATAAAGCAACACGCATGGTAGAATCCACAATTTATCTTTTTCGTCCTTTTTTCCTATCGTTTATTTTTCCCTCATCCCTCGTTCTTTCCCCATTCACTCCAAATAATTTTAGTCTTTCTACTCTTCCTGAAACGCACCACTAATATAACTTAAAACGTGATACGATTGGTGCTCAAGGCACAAAACACAAGAGCAGTTGAGAAAATGCAGTCGGTAGTGTAACAGTTAGGTGATCAGCGGGTCGCAGAGTTCAAGCCCCGGACCAAGGGCAGTTGGTAGCGTAACAGTTAGGATGTTGGCCATGTGATCAGAGCGTTGCTGGCGCAAGTCCGGACCCAGGGAATTTGATAGCGTAATGGTTAGCAAGTTTAGCCCCATGATCGGAGGGTCGCCAGGTTCAAGTGCCAGGCTGTGGGTATTTAGTAGCGTAACAGTCTGAGGATTGCCAGTTCAAGTCCTGGACCAAGGGCATTTGATGGAGTAACGATTAGGGAGTTCAGCCCTGCGATGGGAGGATCGCCAGGGTCAAGTCCCGAACTGGTAAAGGTCCCCGTGAGGGACTCATCAGCAAGGCACCATCGCCCGAAAAACAAGCTGCACTGCTCCTTCACAGATGGGTCAAATCCAGAGGTCACACCAAGTTGTGGTGTTGTGCTGCGTTCACAATGACAAATAAAACACTGGCTGAAAATGCACGCCTAAAAAGGTTGAAGATTTCACACGGAATGGTTTAAAACACTGACAGAAATCTGACTAGTGCTGCAAAATGGATGGTGATATCACCACAAGCGTGACGTGACGTGATGCGATGTGATGGGATGAGGAGCACGTGCGGCGGCCACGCGACCTCAACAACATTAATCACGGACGAATGAAACGTTGACTTTTTTTTTCTTTTAAAAACGAAAAGTGAGGGATGGTGAAAGGAAAAGAAAGAAAAACATTGGTGATGCGCACTTTTAATGCAATCATCCGTGACCTCAGCGGCGTTTCCATGAGAACAGGTCGAGCCTCGAGCGCTTCGGCTGTTACGTAATGGCTCGGATGCTGAGGCAAAATCATTTATTATGCTAAAACCTTGCACTAACAATAATTCTTAAAATAATACTTTAAATGAGGAAAAATCCCCGCTGCGTTATGGGTAAAAAACACAAAAAAATTGACCTGAGACGAATATAAACCCCCACGCAATCCAAGTTTCAAAATGGTGACTATAAAAACCCCCAGAGTCGTTAGCCGGAAAGCTAACCGGCTAATAATACAGGCTCCCGACACAGGCTCTCAGATCAACACTGATAAATTCAATCTGTAGATCTAAAGTAATATCTGACTGAAAGTGTGGCCAAGTTTGTCCAAGAGTGACATTAAAAAGGTGAAAAAGTCGGAGCTTGATGGAATGACATAACAAACGGCGCGCGTACGCGCACTGACGACGATGCTAAAAATATATATTCATTTTTTAAAGGCTAAACAGCAATTACAACATATTTTAACACGAGTAATATAAGATTATAACGAGATTAAGTGATCTTACCGGACTGTCATCGTGTTTTATGATTCTTTTGACCAGCACGACGCGACTCGTCTGTTTCGCTTCTTTCCCCGCCTGGGCCATCTCATCGCAGCTTATGCGTGTTACATAAAAACCATGTTGTGTGCATATCTTCGGTGCTCCTGCTCCTTCCAGGATGCCTCCGTGTTTAGCCTTAATAGGCCAAAAAATATTAACACGCCGTTATGACCGTTTCGGTACCGGTAAAACGGAGGACTCGAACCGAGAAGCTGGAGGTAAGCTAACTCTAGCGCCGGTGGAACCGATTCAATTCCGGCTCTTCCCCCCTTCCAACGCGTTCCGGTGCCCGGCCGCGTCCCAATTCTGCCTACTACCTCACTACGTAGTACGCTAGAAAT
>JAVGVS010000944.1:0-22500 GCA_032718565.1 Distichodus sexfasciatus
GGTTAGGGGAGGAGGGGTGAAACGGAGGCCTGTGGGCTTCTGGTCACACATCAAGGCTTGAAAACAAAGCCCCCAGGAACCTTCTCCTTACAAACACAAATTCTCCTCGGCGAGAGTGAAATTCGCTAGCTAGCCCTCCTCCGTTTTTGGGGAGAGGCCGGGATTTCGGACTGGGAGGACGGGATGAGAGAGCGAGGATGTCTTTGTGGCAAAGGTCGCAAAAAAAGTTGAGTTACCAAAAGTTTTTAGAAGGTATTGATTTGAACTAATTAAGGTAATAAGGTTAAGAAAAAAGATCTGAAACAGCTTCCCAAAGTTATTGATATACAGTACGGACAATAGCTAGAGTGATTTACCAAACATAAATGTAAATACTACTCATTCTTGCCGCCTAAAATGCCTGATTTTGCGGCAACTTTTCTAAAAAATTGTGATGAATGTTTTTTGCCGTTTTGTTGCAATAAAGTTGTGTGAGCAAGTCAAAGTTGCAGAAACACCACTATTACTTGCAGTACCATTAATCATTTAGTTATTTTTGACGGTAAATGTGAGGCGTTTTTATCACACCTGTTTCCTGCGTCTTCTAAATGTAACAAGGAAGTGAGTTAGCTGACGTATGGCTCAACATTTTGCGGGTAAATGACAATGACTGGTCAAAAAATTGCGTAAAAGTGGCGCTAATTGCACTGTAGTAATGAATTTCGCAGGGACTGGCTGAATTGGCATTAATAATTGCAATCGCAAAATTGCACAATCCTGGAGGGTCTGACTATTCCTCAAGTTACTAAAATCACAACAAATTCTGGCTCGTTGGAATCAAAATATGACTAAATAAAATGTGGCTCAAGACTTTGGTGCCAAATGTACAAAAGCCACCTTGATTTTAGCAATTTTAAGAAATAAGGATAGGAAAAAGGGAGTAAGACAGCCTAGGTTTCAAACATGATATACAGTACTACAGTACAAGTCTTGAACCACCCCGTCATTTCTTTATATGTTGCTTGGACAATAATGAAACAATAGATATAGTGATTTATTGAAACATGCAAGAATTCATGTAAAGACTACATTAAAAATACAATAAAGTCTGAGTCTTTGGGAGTAAAATGTAAAGAAGAGTGGCTAAAGACTTTTGCACTGTACTGCATACTTCTACATGTGAACATGTGCTTTCCAAACTAAATCTTTAAAAATACAAGTACCAACAAACACACAATTAAAGGTTTTGTATTTGTTTATTTTTCTTGTACAGAATTCTGAAATGTTGCTTTGATGGTAAGAATTAAAAAGACTTTACTCACTAAAACTAAAAAAGAAAAAGGTCATGGCTAAACTTCCCTAAAATATTCTTCTACAATATTCAAAACAGAAATTCTTCACAAATGTTCTACAAGTTTTTCTCAGAAAATCTCATCTGCATGCCTCCTAAAAACTGTCTGAATTGAGAAATTCTTTAGAAAGATGTTTTCAAATCTGGGAGCCTTTGGGAATCTAAAATCTTAACAAATCAAAATTCTTCCCATATCTCCAAATGCCTTATTATAACCTGACAATATTGAAAAATCCCAATTTTTCCCAACTATTTCTAATAGTTTTTTAGGAAAAATCCCAAATTCTTTCCAAGTTTAAAATCAGGATGTTTTTGGTGAGTGGTTTATGAGTTGTTGAGGATGTTCCTGTCACTCGAGGCCCGACTGGACGTCTCATGTTGCAGACGAAATAAAGGCTGCGTTTGTGAGGCTCTTATCAAGACCCTTGTGTCATGTAGGCCACGGACACGATAAGGTCCAGCAACAAGGAGGAGCCTGTTCCTGCAAACGACACTCACGGAACCTGAGGCCTTTTTCCCGAGCAGCTTTCCTCTGGGCTGTGTGGGGATCACAGCAATATAGACCTGTAAGGTCAAGTACGGTACTTATAGTTCCATTACAATGACTGTACTTGACCTGAATCACTTGGACCGTAGAGAAAGCACAGTACATATGATTCCGCCACTATGACTGTACCCAAAAGCTCAAATGGGGGATTTGTTGCTAAACGGACCTCTAATGATAGTACGGTACTTGCGGTTCTATCATGATGACTGTACCTGATGAGATAAACCACTTTGCATTGGAATGTGCTGCAAAATTTACCAAGAAAACGAGTACTGTACTTATGGTTCTGCCTCAATGACCATATACAATGACTCAAACCGCTTTGTGTGGGGAGCTGCTCCAAAATGGACCCATAGTGATGGTACGGTACTTACGGCTCCATCACAGTGACTACACCTGATGACTTGAACTGCTTCGTGTAGCGATCCACCGCAATACGGACTCCTAAAGATGGCACAGTATGTACAATTTCAACACTATGACTGTATCCAATGACTCTCATGGAGATTCTTTGCAAAATGGACCCCTAATGACAGTACGGTACTTACGGTTCTATCATGATGACCGTACCTGATGACGCAAACTACTTTGCATTGGAATGCACTGCAAAATTTACCAGTAAAAACGAGTACTGTACTTATGCTTCTGTCCCAGTGACCATACACAGCGACCCCAAAATGAACCCATAATCATGGTACGGTACCTATGGCTCCATCCACTTGAACTGCTTTGTGTGGAGATCCTCTGCAATATGGACCTGTGAAGATGGTTCGGTACTTATGGTTCTCCTGTGATGACGTTTACCACGCTGGACCGTGATTTTGCGGGGTCCAAGCACCTTCTGCAAAAGGTGCCAAAAAATCAGAACAAAAGACAAAATCTTTGTCACAGTTTGATACAATTCTCTACACCAACAGAAGATTTGAGCCTGAATCATATCGAATGGCTGACCCAGAGCACTCAAGGTGCAGTGCCATTCCAAAATCTCATAAAGTCAAGACCTTTAAGTGGGCGCTAATACGAATGTGGAGCCATTGAAGAGTAACACAATCAAACATGGGTCAAAATGTGAGCTGAGTGTTCGGAACTGTCTGCAAACATCAAAAACTTTTCATGGTAGCATCAACAAAAGGACATTCCAGTTTTGACATGATAAAGGCACTGATCAGAACCTCAGCATCCCAAAGTGACAGGATCAGTCTGAACTCAACAACGTTTGGGAACTGAAAAACGGTCCGTCTTGTCTATGAAAGAAAAACAAGAGTGCGTGATCAAGAAATGCAACAAGAAAACAATGGCCAACTATTATTCAGGCTTGAATCCAACTTCCTGTTATAAATGAATACCGTCGATGTTGATGAATGTGTTTCAGCATATGAAAATAGAACAATTTTTTGTGCATTATCCCTCTCTCTCTCTCTCTCTCTCTTTCACCCTCCTCCCCTCGTCGAGCCTCTCTGCCCGGTCGGGGTCCACCTCGAGATGCCTATATGCTGATGTAAGCCTCTCAAATGAGCTTAGTGAGGAGGGTGTAGATTAGAGCGGCGGTTGCCAGGCGCTGGCCACTCCAAGCGCTTTCCACTTCACCGCTCTCGGCCCTCCAAAAGTGCCATTTATAATTAATTAAACATCATGCAGTTTGCCACCGAACTTCTCATCTCCGCTCCAATTTTCCCCCTCTGATTCACTTTGACTAAATAATGATATTTTAATTATTTTGAAGAGATCAACCCAAATATGAGCAGTTAAATTGGTGTTTTCATATAATGCAGGACAATACTGAATGTTGGATCCACAATCTGCTCTCATGAACAATAAGAGGAAAATGAAGGGAGCTCTGTACCTATGCTCGCAACTTTGGCAAATGTTGACCGGTAAAATTCTTTCACTGTTGCACTGGAATTACAACAAAGTGATTATATTGCTCTCCACACCACATGGCACACATGTTGCTATAACACCTTGTGACCACAAAATTGTTGAAATCCAGGAGTACAACAGAAAATTCTTTGTGAAAAATAGAGAATTGTTGTTGAATTGACACTGTTACTGTTCTCTGTTAAAGTTGTTAAACATTGTTAAAATGAAGATATATTTGTTGTGTTGTGGCAATCATCATAATCACTATGATAATAATCACTTTGTTGCAAATGTAATTCTGAATGCAATTGTGCAAATTGACTAACTATTGCAATAGTTAGGCCTCGTCCACATGGACGTTCGAAGTGAACGTCCTCTGAACGCCATACGCATTTTTGATGCGTTTTGTTGCTGCGTTCGATTGGCGTTTCACTGACGTTCGCAATAGAGTTTCACTGGCGTTCGCAATAGTGTCGTTTTCCTCACATTTGTTGGGATTTTGACGCCAAGAAAACCAAAACCGGTCGGCGTTCAGTCGGCGCTCACCTGGCGCCACGAACGTCAGAAAAATGCCTGGTTCAGACGTCCGTGTGAACGAGGCCTTATGGGCAAAGGTACAAGCTGCCTTTTTGGCTTCACAGTCTGCATAGAGTTGATGTCCAGCTGTAAGTGACCCATAAAAAGACAGTACTTACTGCTCCATCACAATGACTCAACCTGCTTTGTGTGCAAAACAGACCCGAAATGACGGTACGGTACTTAGGGATCCAACAAGTTGACTATACCCAATGACTCGACCCACTTCATGTGTGGATTCACTGCAATATGGACCTGGAAAGTCAAGTACGGTACTTTGGATGAAGGTGGTCTAGTAGTAAGGATGCTCATCTCTGGACCAAGAGGTCAGGGGTATAAATCTTACCTCCAGCACTAGCATCACTGGGTCCAAGTTGCTCTAGGGAGACCGCCCCTGAAATTGGGAAAGGGAAGTCGCTTTGAATAAGAGCATCTGCCAAATGCCGTAAATGTACATGGTTCCATCACGATGACCACACCTGATGACTCGGACAGCTTTATGTGGAGATCTGCTTATGAGGTATACAGCTGCCTTTTTTGGTCTGGATAGAGTTGATGTGTCCAACTGTAAATGTGTCGTGTTCTTTGACATGTCGTCTTTATGTGTGAGTGGTTTTTATGAGGACCTGAATGCCCCCCAAAAGGTAAGAAAACAAGATTTGCCAGATTTGGGTTGGTTTGTGAGGACATCTTTATACGTCAGAACTCGTTCTCATAAGCAGGGTCAACGCTTAGGGCTCCAGGTCAACTGGGGGCTCTTTAGGGCCGTCAAACTTCTTGAATGACAAGGCTTTTGTAATGTTGCTTATATTTAATTTTTGAAATGAAACATTTTTACATTTTGCAATTTTGTCATTGGTGTCAGATTTATAGCATAATGTTGATTAACCTGTTGGGCCCCCTGCCAATTATTGTGAGGGTCCAGCAGACTGTAGAATCACTGCTCCCAAGGAAAATATTTTATAGAAACACTTGGTAATGTCCAAAGATTATGTTAAAGTTAAGGGTTTGGTACAATATTATTTAGATGCATTATCAAGGGGAATGAATGAAAGACGACATGGTGTGTGTGTGTCTGTGCGTGTGTGTGTGGCTGCTGTCAAATGTGCGTTAAGTGACAGGAGTTCATTAGGTCAGATTTAAAATCCTCAGTGGGAGCATCATATGAGCATCGAGGGACAAATCATCGAGTAGATCATCATTCATCATTAATAAGCGTCGAGTGGTGAGGTGGAGACGCAGAGCAACTGTGCCAAAAATGTGTGGGTATGAGTTGATGTGAGGGTGTGCATGGTCTAAAAAAAAGCACCATGTATCTATGTTTGTGTGCATCTGTTTGAGTGTCTATATGATCTATAAAGCAGCTTCATGCACCATGCATGTGTGTGTGTGTGTGTGTGTGTGTCTACATGATCCATAAAACAGCTCCATGCACCATGTATGCATGTATGTGTGTGTCTTTAAGTGGTCTTTAAACAGCACCATGCACTAATGTGTGCATGCATGCGTGTATGCATGATATATGAAATAGCACTATGCATGTGTGTGTGTGTGTGTGTGTACACGCATGTGTGTGTTTTTGTGTGCATTCTCTACATAGTCTATACAATGCCAGCATGCATGTGTGTGGGTGTGTTTACGATCCATAAAACAGCACAATGCGCCATGCATCGTTTGATCCATGTTTGTGTTGGTGCATGGTCTATAACATGTTTGTCTGTGTGTACATGCATATGTACGTGTGTGTATATATACTGTATGTGTGTGCGTGTGTATATATGTGTAAAATCCACATGGTCTATAAAATATTACCGTGCATGATTATGTGTTTGTGTGTTTGCATGGTCAACATTAGTGTGTAAAATATGACCATGCATGTGTGTGTGTGTATGTTTGTGTGCAAAATCTGCATGGTCTAATAATACAGCTACATGGATGCATGTCTGTTTGTGTGCAAAATAAAATAACACCGTGTGTGTGTACAAAATAGCACCGTGCAAGTGTGTGTGTGTGTGTGTGTGTGTGCATTGAGCAATAGCTGAAGTGTTGAATTTAGCATGCTGGATTACTGTGTTGGAAGTGGGACAAACCACGGCAGATTACAGTCAGATTGGAAATTCTCTCCCAGTCCCGGCGTGTCTAAAAGATTCAACACCGCGGGAATTCTTGGCCGTTTTCACTTTTAAAGTTTGAAGTTGGTTCTTCAGCTCAAAAGGTCATGTTGTGTAGATGTAATATTGTACGTGCTCTTATATTCCTAAAATGAGTCGACGGTTAGACGAAGTGATTAATATTTAACGCACGTTGATGTCTGTTAATTTGCAGTACCGACATTAACTCACATTAACATGTTTTAACATGCATTTATGTATCTTAATATTTACAAAGCAAATACACATTTTACACAATAAAAGCCCAGCAGCTGCTGATATTTGCCTATAATGTCTCCGAAGTGTGTGCAGCATCAACCAACTCCTCACTTTCCTGCCTAAACGTTGGTGAAAAGCCAGAGTTTACTGATGCTATCTCTCCAGCGGGACGTGGGGTGCAGGAGGAGGAGTCGGATGAAGAGGAGGAGGAGGAGGCCCCAGAGCCATTGTTTCCACCCTTTTCAAACCCCCAAAACGTACTGCTGCCACCAATTGTTGCCTTTTATTTTCGGAGCTTCTCGAGAAAACGGGCGACACACTTGTGGGTTTTTTTCTGGACGTTCTCAATAGCCACAGTTTGCTTTGTGTCTCTCTTTCTTTCTCTCTCGCTCTTTTCTTTCTGTGATGGTTTGAGTAATTAAGACGAGGCCCGAGTCGTGTGCCTTTACGACGTGGCGTCGGAAGGGGCCCATTGTCGGGGGCCTGAGGGGACGGAGTGTTTGGATTTGTCCTTATTTTGCTATGTCAGGGCACAAAAGGTCCATTTAAACAGTGTTGGGGAAGCTAGTCTTAAATGGTAGCTTGTAAAGCTGCTTATGATTAAAAGTAGCCAACGAGTGCTTTGTAATATACTGTATTATGTAATAATATTAAAGGAGCTATATGTAAGAAATTTATGGCAAATAATCATAAAATGAAGCTAATATATTACCAGAGAGTAAGGAATCATGTTAATTTGAAATACTGATCTCACTGACAAAATTAGTGCAGCCAGAATATTGACATTTAAAATTTTTATTTACGGTCTGTAAATGTGACCCTCCACGGCAAAACCAGTCGCTTGTTGTAAATTTTCAACATTGAGTTATTATGTTTTCATGAAAGGGCATAAATCAACCTTCAAAACGATACCTATATGGAATGAACCGGACGACATATGACTGAGATATCAACATTCAAAGGAGTCGGGTTTCTCCTGTCACGCCAAGTGAGAAACGGAGAAATCCACCTGTGAAGTTGACTATCGTCGTAGCACTCACAGACGCTTGGTGCGGTCGCGGCTACGTTTGTATTTACGGTAGCCTACGCTGCATTCACAGCCACACGGATAGCCTACCTGCGTTAGGTTAACTGAACTCGGGAGACGAAGATGGATTCCAGAGAAATATCTTCACGCTAGTCAACCAGTGGATTTACCGTAAATATTGAAGTAGAGCGGTCAAAACAGAAACTTTTAACATTCTGCTGGAATTGAATTCCTCACCTCAAGAAAGTCACGTTTTTAGGAAGGAAAGGGTAAGTTTTTCAGCCAAATTGATTCACAATAGTACAGTATAGACCTCCCACTGTTTCAAAACACTAAAAACTAAAAATCCCAAATTTTACCCCACGCAACATAAACGCTCATTTTTCTCAGAAACCTCCGTTGCGACAAGTGACTGGTTTTGCCGTGGAGGGTCACTTATGGTGTTTATGTTTTGTTTTTTTGTAGCTCCACCCACCCACCGCTATCGACCAATCACGACGTCAGTAGCATTTCGGCATCCAAGTTACCAGTTAGCACTGAGCTGCAGCTACAGGCATTCTGGATTACAAATGTCTGATGTTAATAAAACTAAAAGATCTCACTATAACTCTCAAAAACGTAATTTATGCTATAAATGAATAACTACTTCACAAATTATTAAGCATCATATGATAAACAGACCTACGGTGTAGGACTCGTCGCTTGTCATGCTGGCTCCTTGTCAACCGGTTCTTGCAGAATTCCGCCAACCTATCTGGCAAGGTGGCAGCATAACAGTTTGAAAGTTGTCGGTTCAAGTGCCAGACCGGTAAAGGTACCACTGAGGTACTCATGAGTAAGGTACCCAAAAGCTTCCAAAAGCTGCTCCTTTATAGACGGGTCAAATGCAGACATCACATTTGCTATGTTGTGTTCTTCTGTTCATTTCACATTTCCGAGTCATAATTTTTGATAAATAAAGCCATGAATTCTTGCTTCCACAGCCCTCTGACTCCATCTCACAGCTGCCAAAAGTGTGCTGTGATGCAACGAGTGTGGGCCGCATGGGAATGGTAGCCAATCCGATGCCACATTCTGCCAATTCAACACCAATCAGAAATCATTAGCAGGTGTGTTTGAGGCAGTTGGTGACGTAACGGTTAGGGCGTTCTCCCTGTGATCGGAAGGTCGCCGCTTCGAATCCCTGGACGGTAAATGTACCGCTCATCGGCAAGGTACCGCTGGACAAGCACTGCTCCCTGGGTGCTGCCCATTGCTCCTTCACAGACCGGCCAAATGCAGAGGTCACGTTTCATTGTGTGCTGT
The DNA here is from genome assembly GCA_032718565.1 of Distichodus sexfasciatus. Classification (NCBI taxonomy): domain Eukaryota; kingdom Metazoa; phylum Chordata; class Actinopteri; order Characiformes; family Distichodontidae; genus Distichodus; species Distichodus sexfasciatus. The sequence continues at coordinate 9,015 of JAVGVS010000944.1, forward strand.
GTTGTGGTGTGTTCACAAGGACAAATAATCACTCGCTTTCACTTTAAAACAAGAAAAATAATAGCTTTTTTTATTTTAACTATATATATACAGTATATACACAGTATTTGCATGAAAAGCTGCAGTATTTTTAAAAGTGTTGCAAATTTATTTTGTATCTGCATTTCTAAAGACGATATGAACCTCTTTACCCTCTTTCCATCTTCACATTCCTTGTCGCAGAAGCTGGATTAATCAAGATAATTAATTTCTCTGTAAATTACAGCCCTCAGTCGCAGCCTTTCGTCGGAGTGAGAGCTGTTTTGACAGTGAGGCATGCTGGTTGTCTTTAAGCACGATCCGGCCGTGTTTAATCACACAGATATCATGTGGTGCATCTTCAAACATGACGCTGACACGTGGTATTTATTCAGTCATTCTGTAACAAGGAAAATTGCACTTTTATGACATTCGGGGGTTTTCGCATGATATAAACGTAGGCTGCCTCTGACTAATAATGCCTTTTTTTTTAAAAAATGGAAGAAAAATGATTTTGGCGAGCTTTTAAAAGACTAAAGTATCAAAAGAGACAAAGCGCCATTGTGTATTTACCAAATTAAACAGTCCTGTCATTGTGCCAGTGAGTCACTTTTTGAAGGCGGAAAAAGTCGTATAAAGGAGCAATTTTATTCTAATTTCGCTCCAATCTGTGTCTGAAACAATTGAAACAGGCATTTGATGTGTTTATCTCAGTGTGTAATTAGGCATTGTTCTGTGTTGAAAAGTTTCCATCGAGGGGAACGAGAGTGAGTTGGTGCCGTGATTTGTGCCGTTTGCGGAGGAGAGACGATGCGGCCTGTTGCATTAGAATGTCTACAGCACTTTCCAATCAATTGACATCAACCAGTCCAGATTAATAAGCGATAATTAATATGATTTTAAAATTAATACCGGTACCTCGGTATTCGAACTTAATACATTCCAGGAGGTGGTTTGAATTTCAAAAAGTTGGAGTTCCAAATTAATTTTCTCAATTAGAATCAAAAATGAATCCGTTTCCCACGACCGCGTATTAGGGCAATTGTAGATAAAAAAGAAAAAATGGAGGGGGTTACAATTCTGAGAAATTCAGAGATAAAAGTGGTAGATTAACAAGAAGAAAAGTCAGATATTCTCTTAGATTAAAGTGGTAAATTTATGAGAGAGAAACTTACAAAATTTGTGAGAATATTCTCCGAGTTCATATAGATGCAAATTTGCGACTTTATAATCTCAGAGAACATAAAAGGAGATTTATGGATGCGGTAAAAGAGGACATGAAGTTAGTTGGTGTGAGGGTAGAGGATGCAGAAGATAGGACTAAATGGAGACAGATGATTCGCTGTGGCGACTCCTGAAGGGAAAAGCCGAAAGAGAAAGAAGATAATCTCAGAGAATATCTGATTTTTTCTCTCAAATCTGGCACTTTAATCTCAGAAAATATTTAACTTAAATTTCAAAATTTGAGTTTATTTTCTCTGAATTTTACTTCACCCCAATTTTTCCCTTTTAATCTACAATGGCCCTAATACGCCGGCGTAGTTCCCGCCCCACAAAAATACACCAACAATTTGAGGATTCTACACATGAAAGTTTGTTTCATCGGCTGGTTTAAGTACAAATATTAATGTGTAATTTAAAAAATTGTGTATAAAAGCAAAACATACGTGTGAAATGACAAAGCAGCTTTGTGTTGGCCAGATAGACACACCAAGGAATTAATGATATTTGTTGTACAAGTTGATCTGGCATCAAGTCGAAGTACAAAATAAATGATCAAACTCTTTTATGTTCGAAAACTGTTACTGTTTGAGTAAGAAAATGTTTAACTTGGTTCTAAACAATGTGTTCCGTGCAATTTCACAGTTTCCCATCTAAAACGTGACACAACACTTTGTTCAACTTCCAAGATTTCATTCCTACTCCAAGCTCAATTTTGGGCAAAATCGGTAGCATTGGTATCATAGCGGCTGGGCATTTGCCCCGTGATCGGAAGGTCGCTGCTTCAAGTCCATTGAGGTACCTTTTCTGGTCACTGAGTCAAATGCAGAGTTCACATTCTGTTGTGGTGCACCATGTGCTGTGCTGTGTTCACAATGACAAATATTCACACACAAGTAAAGAACAAACCTAATTTTTCAGCGCAAGTTACACTCAAACCGTTTAGACGTTCAGAGTCAAACATTTTGATAAATATACTCACAGATTCTGTCTTGGCCAAGTTGCCTCCAACTCCATCTCACAGCTGCTGAGAGCACACTGTGATGCAAGTGAGGGTTGGTTCAACACCATCAGAAACACCTGGTAGTTGAAAACCTGTCTTTGTAGCGTCACTGATTTTGGTTAGCAGAATAGGGTGTGTGTGTGTGTGTGGGTGGGAGGGGATCAAAGCCCTGCGAGTCGTGACCCCCAGTGTTGGACGGTGTGTGTGTAGAGTACACTTTGTTCTGCCTAGCGCTGCCTCATGACGCATCATGAGCAAATTCAGCTTTGTGTACATTTCTCAGAGTGACACGGCTGCTGCTGTTGCTGCTGCGACGCTGCTGAGGCGTCCCCCGGGGGCCCCAGGGTCCGGGAGAAGAGGGGTGTGTGATTATAAAGAGGAGGATTAGAAGGCCACGTCTCCAGAGTGGTGAGACAAACGAGTAATTAACTCCCCAAATCAGCTTGCAGTGCAAATTTTTCTCAGAGAGTTCTTTGAAGTAAATTTGATCAAATAAAACGTACATTTAAGAGCTTTGATTAATTTTAATTTCCATCCATCCATCCATCCATATATGGACAGATAAATAGATGAATAGATGAATGAATAGATGAATATATATATGTGACCTGATCTGCCGGAATGAGTCGGCTATCTATCTATCTATCTATCTATCTATCTATCTATCTATCTATCTATCCATCCGTCTGTCTGTCTGTCTGTCTGTCTATAAATGCATGCAGCTCTCCATCCATCCATTTATTCATCCATCCATCCATCACTAACTATACATCTATCCATTTACCCATCTGTTCATCCATCCGTCCAACTACACATCTATCTATCTATCTATCTATCTATCTATCTATCTATCTATCTATCTATCTATCTATCTATCTATCTATCTATCTATCTATCTATCTATATCTGTCTCTCTATCTGTCTGTCTGTCTGTAAAAGCATTCAGCTCTCCATCCATCCATTTATACATCCATCCATCCATCACTAACTATACATCTAACCATTTATCCATTGATCCATCTGTTCATCCATCCATCCGTCCAACTACACATCTACTCATCTATCTATCTATCTATCTATCTATCTATCTATCTATCTATCTATCTATCTATCTATCTATCTATCTATCTATCTATAAATGCATTCAGCTCTCCATCCATCCATCATTAACTATACATCTGTCTATTTATTTATCCATCCACTCTTCCAACTATCCATCCATCCATCCATCCATCCATTCATCCATTTATTCCTCCATCCAGGCATCTATCAGTTCATTTATCTATCTATCCAAACATCCATCCATTTACTCCTCCATCCCTCCATCCCTTCATCCCTTCATCCGTTTATTCATCCCTTCATCCATCCATCTCTCTATCTGTTGAGTTATGAAACCAACAGAAGGACCTGACTGTCTCATGATAATCCTGATGTAACGCTAAATGCAAGGTCAGTTCAGTTGTAATGCCCGAATCTCGTTCATTACGTTGTTACTAGGGCTGGGTATCGTTGCTGATTTCCTGAATCGATTCGATTCCGACTCACAAGGTCATGATCCGATTCAATTCTCGATTCGATTCGATTCGATATCGATTTATTTGGAGATTTCTTTGCGTCAACACTAGTTTTGCTTGGTTATAAAATAACTTGTTTTACAACCGAAGTGTTGCCAAACATCGGCCTTTAGGCCAGACGGTGATTTGAGCGGAGCAGCTTCAGCCATGGCTCTATTTGGTTTGGGTTTCGCCGCTCTCACGTTTTTATAGCTCTCCTTGCGCGGTGGCGAGAAGTAGTGCATAGCCGCAGGAAAAGATCGATCCGCGAATTTTTGAATCGATATCGTATTTTTCGAACGAGAATCGATATTGATCTGTGAATCGATTTTTTGAACCCAGCCCTAGTTGTTACTGAACTCACTGCTCATTGTGTGTGTATATACTGTATGTATATAATTGATATATAACCGTATATATGTACTCTGCTATCTACATAAACTCCATGTTTTGTGTCATTTGGTGTGAACTGGTTTGTGCGTACGCTCGATAAGTGACACTGTGCTGTTTCTAATAAACATCTATAAAACGCCAGCTTGGTGGAACTGTAGCTGAACTCGACGTATGAAGGCATGTGATTATAAACGCAGCCTATTTCCTAATAGTGATTAATATTCTGTTAGGAGGATGAAGGTCGCGCTGCACCGGTGTGTTCCTCATTAAGTGAAGCCTAAAGCGGCTCCAGATAAGCACGTAAGTAATTAATTGAAGACGTCCACTGAAGTTCATGAAGGATCATGAGGTTTCTTCTGAAATAAATGGGACATGGTTTTGATTAGCACTTATCGAGTACATATTAACGGAGCCCAGTGGAGGGAGGAGCGGGGACACGCGGCACACGGAGCGCTCGGGATTCCGTTCCCGGGTTCTCGGAAGGTGGGATTTGAAAGTCGGGATGATGATTTGCTGCGTCGGTCTCGCCAGTCCAGATTTATCGGGTGCAACGTTCAACACCCTGATCAGACACTTTGGCTTTCATCTGCGGCAAGATGTGAAGCTGAAGCTGAGAAAGCGAGGGAAGGAAAGAGAGAGGGGGAGAGAGAGAGAGAGGGAGAGAGAGAGCGCAACAGCCCTGTTCTCTTGTAAATACATTTTCATCTTTCTCCCTCTCACTCTCATTTTTTCTTTTTTCTCCCTCCATTTCACTCCCTCACTTTCATTCTCTTTATTTTTCCCTCTCTTCTCTTCCCTCTATTTCTCCCTTTGTCTCTCTCTTTTCATTTCCCCTCCTCCTGTCTGTATTTCTCTCACTTCCTCCCTCTTTCTTTTTTCCTGTCTCTTTCTCTCCTTTACTCTCATTCTCTTTTTCTGCCTTCTTTTCTCTCACTCACTCTCTCTCTCTCTCTTTCTCTCTCTCTTTCCTCACCCCCTCCTTCTGTCTTTATTTCTCTAACTTCATCCCTCTCTTTCCCCTCTCTCTTTCTCTCCCTCACTCATGCTTTTCCCCCCTTCTTTTCTTTTCTTTTCTTTTCTCTCTCTCTCTCTCCTCACCCCACCTCCTGTTTTTGTTTCTTTTAATTCCTCCCTCTTTTTTCCTGTCTCTTTCTCTCATTTACTCTCATTCTCTCTTTTTCTGCCTTCTTTTCTCTCTCTCTCTCTCTCTCTCTCTCTCTCCTCACCCCCTCCTCCTGTCTTTATTTCTCTAACTTCCTCCCTCTTTTTTCCCTCTCTCTTTCTCTCCCTCACTCATTCTCTTTTTCTCCCTTCTTTTCTCCTCTCTCTGCCTCCTGGCTCTTTTACAAACTCAACCCTGGAAAAGGGAAACACTGAGACGTTTCTACTGCCGAGGTAAAAGCAGTGAGAGTTCAACAGTGCAGCGTTTTCCGTATCACCAACAGAACAAACTGATATTTAAGGGAACGCAGCTGCCCGGGTTAATAAATCACAACCATATCTCAGATAAAGGAAGTTAAGAAACTTGGGTTTTCCTCATTTCAGATGAACTCCAGAATGAAAAAGCAGTTGATGTGGAGCTTCTCGCTGGAAACAATTTTTGGGCTTTGTACGGTGTTGTAGCAGCACATTTAAGGCAAAACTCACGCATTGAGCGAGGGACACACACATTTAAACAATTTCACATGCTCACACACTGCACGTGACATTTCTCACGCTGAGAAGTGATAAAGCTCACTGCACCGATATGAACAGGCTATGACTGGACGAGGCAAAGACCAATTGCTCTGCTTAGTCCTGACAGCTGTCTTGACCTGATGACTGATCGGCCAATCAGAAAATGGTATTTCTTCTCGCCAGGTAAAATCTGGTAACGAGGTGCGAGCACGTGCCACACGTATGCTCTGTATGCGTCCACAGTTTGCAGACCAACTAGAAGTCGATGCAACATTGAAATGTTTTTTAAGTAGCAAAAATAATTGGGAGAAATGGTTGGGACCGAGGGGTCACTGTAGCCAAAACTCCGACCATAACATGTAAACTCACTCTAACATGTGATGAAACTGGAGAGCCCTGTTTAACCGCTTGAGCCCGATCACCCCCGGTACCGTGGGCAGAACGGGAAGGCTTTAAGAAGTTGGTAAACGTAAATAAACATATGCATGAGGCACATCAACATCACCGATAGAATCTCGTCTAAAAATCTCAAACAAATTCCACCCAAACATAACACAATTCAACACCAAACACATAAATAAACAAAGAACAAAAACACGGCGCAGGTCTACGTGGAAGAAATACGGCTGTAGAATCTATACTACTACGGCTAACCACGTATACCGTATATCATATGAAAGCCCAGACTCCGCAGATTATGTTTTGGGTTTTTTGGTGAACATGATTGTTTTTTTCATGTTCTGCTGTGTTCCTTTATTCTGACCCAGTAACATGTTTGCTGATTCCACAGTAATCTCACGTTACCTTTGTAATGACACCAAAAGCATAAAAATAGACATTGTGGTTGCTGAGATATACACATTTTATTTTATATTATCTTTTTTAGAGCAAAAACCTGTAAAACAGTCTCAGGGCTTAACAGGTTAAGGTATGAAGGGAAGTACAGTACTGTGCAAAAGTTTTAGGCAGGTGTGAAAAAATGCTGTAAACAAAGAATGCTTTCAAAAATGGAAGTGTTAATCATTTATTTTCATCAATCAACAAAATGCAGTGAATGAACAAAAGAGAAATCTAAATCAAATCAATATTTGGTGTGACCAGCCTTTGCCTTCAAAACAGCATCAGTTCTTCTAGGTACACTTGCACACAGTTCTTGAAGGAACTCGGCTGGTAGGTTGTTCCAAACATCTTGGAGAACTAACCACAGATCTATAATCCTATAATCCTACAAAATAATATAATGACTATAATCCTACAAAATCCCTGACTTTGTGCAAGTGTACCTATAAGAATTGATGCTGGTTTGAAGGCAAAAGGTAGTAACACCAAATATTGATGTGATTTAGATTTTTTCTCTTGTTCGCTCACTTTGCATTTTGTAAATTGATCAAAATAAACAATCATTATATTTCTGAAAGCATTCTTTGTTTACAGCATTTTTTCACACCTGCCTAAAACTTTTGCACAGTACTGTACTTCTGATTATTATATTTTCCACAACACATTAAACCATAATATCATGCAAAACTTTGCAAATTGCAAAACCAATAATTGTAGTTGAATTTGGTCATAAATTGCCATTCCATCGTTCACTGTTAACGTTGCCATGAATCATTAATATGAAAATATTGTTGCGATGATGTAGCTACGTGTTTAAGGCATGGTGAGCAGCAGTGTTGGGAGTAACATGTTACAAAAGTAACGCAATTACGGTAACATATTACTTTTAATATAACGCGGTAATGTAAGGCATTAGTGATACATTTTTGGAAGGGGCGGGGCATCGGTGGGACTCTCCCAGCTGTTTACTTGCACGGTTTATTTCATGCACCCAATCTCTACGTCTCGAAGATGTGAGCGTCTAGTTCAAACGCTGCCGCTAATGCCGAGGTGCGATTTCTCTCCTTGTCTTGTCGGCTACACTGCCAATCTCAAAGGAACACAATACAATGTTTACATGAAATAGGAACGAATGCGGAAGTGCCCGATGGCGCTTTTCGTAACTTTGCAACAACAAGCGCTGAAGAATGGTCCTAAAAATCGCTCTCAGCACAAAAATGCGTTTGGTGGACACTGGCCCATAAAGCTAGCCATTATGCTACACCACATCGCCCTCCACTGGATGTAGGATGAACTGCAGTAAACTACATTTACACTTTTTACAATGGCAAGTCCTACCTCCACAGTTACACTACCAGTCTGAAGTTTGGACACACCTTCCCATTCAGTGTTTTTCTTAATTTTCATTACTATTTACATTGTAGATTCTCACTAAAGGCATCAAAACTATGAATGAACTGTGTAAGGGCTATATGACCCAGAAGGAGAGTGATGGAGTGCTGCGCCACATGGCCTGTCCTCCACGCTCACCTGACCAAACTCTATCAAGATGGTTTGGGATGAGATGGACCACAGAGTGAAGGCAAAAGAGCCAACAAGTGCTCAGCATCTCTGGGAACTCCTTCAAGACTGTTGGAAAACCATTTCAGGTGACTACCTCATGAAGCTCATCGAGAGAATGCCACGAGTGTGCAAAGCAGTGACCAAAGCAAAGGCTGGTTATTTTCAAGAATCTAAGATATAAAACATGTTCTGGGTTATTTCACACTTTTTGTTTACTACATAATTCCATATGTGTTCATTCATAGTGCCTTCAGTGAGAATCTACAGTGTAAATAGTCATGATAATAAAGAATAAAACATTGAATGGGAAGGTGTGTCCAAACTTTTGACTGGTAGTGTAGATTGACGGCAGTCGTGTAACATATTACAAATTCAGAAACAGTAATAATAATGTAATAAATGACTTTAAAATAAACGTAACCATAAAAAATTTTCCCAACACTGATGGGCAATATAATAATGACTTTGCTGCAACTAAATTCAGAATAAAAAAGTGAAAGTGTTTTGAAAATCGCTCATTGTTGTTATCAGTATGTAAAGGTAGAGAACAAATACTTCCAAAGCTATTGTTCAATTTTCCGTGTTCCGTTTTGTTGTTTTAACGTTGTTAAAAATCCCACTAAACATACAAACAAACGAACGAGCGACAGAATGTTAAAAAGTCTGGTCACGTTGGATCTTAACTCCAGGAGCGCTACGGAAGCCCACTTCTGTGCCAGATTTTTGGGCCGTGGAGGAACACAGGGTCGGCTCTGTCTCCCAAAAACTGGCAGTGCATCTGAGCAGGGGCCTGGTACAGGGGGAGTGCTGAATGACACTCTTCTTCCCTCTCTTTTCCTCCTCCTCCTCTCCTTCTCCTCTCCCATCCTCCCTTGCTCTTCCATTCCCTCTCTTCTCCACTCTTCCCTCCCTTCACTCTCTACTTCTTTTCCAAACCCACTTTTCCTGCTCCTCTTATCCTCCCTTCTCCCTCTTCTCATTCTTTCGCTGCTTCCCTTCCCTTCCTCCTCTCCTCCTCCTATCCCTCTCTCCTCCTATTACTACCCCATCTTCTTCTCTTTTTTGCTCCTCATCACTCTCTTCCCTTCAATTCCCTCTCATCTCCTCCCATCCTCCTCCTCTTCTCCAAGCCCTCTCTTTCTCCTCTTCACTCTCTCCTCCTCCCATCTCTTCTTCTTCTTCTCCTCCCTTCCCTCTCTTCTCCTTACTTCCCTTCTTTTCCTCCCTTCATTTCTTCTCCCGCTTTCTTTCTCTCCTCCTCCTCCCACCCTTTCTTTTTCTCCTCCATCCCACCTCTGTTCATTCTTTCCCTCTCATCTGCTCCTATTCCTCCCCTTTCGAGTTTCCCTTCTTCTTTTACACTTTCTCTCCTATCATTGTTTCTTCTCCTCCCCACTTCCGTCTGTTCCTTCTCTCTTCCCCTCCCTTCTCTCTCCCCTTCTGTCTATTCCCAACCTTTCTCCATGTCTCCTCTTCTCCTCCTTCTCTTCTTTTCCCTCTCTCCTCCTCCCACCTTTTCTTTTTCTCCTCCGTCCCCCGTTCCTTCTTTCCCTCTCTTCTCCTCCCTTCCCTCTCTCTTACTCCCATCCCTCTCTCCTCATCCCATATCTTCTTCTCCTCCTCCTCCCTTCTTTCTCCATCCATTCCTTCTTTTTCTCCCTTCCTCTGTTCTTCTTCTTCTTCTTTCCCTCTCTTACTCCTCCTCTTCTCTCTCTCTCTCTCTCTCTCTCTCGCTCTCTCCACGGCTCCTATTAAGCTATGTTTTGACACAGATTACAACTTTTTCAGCTTCATCTCTTCTTCTTCACTCCTTCATTTTTCCCTCTGTCTCTCCCTCCCTTGTTTTTTTCTTGACAGATAGATCACATGTGGACTCCCAAATTATTGGGAAAGGTCCTGCCTGTCTTCACCTCCGTTCCCCCATTCCCTTCTTTTGTGCAGTTTTCAATTTTACCTGAGCGCGACAAAAAACGAAACGGGGCCCCAATTTTCCAGACACCAATTTGAATATGAATTCTTGCCTGCTGCATATACATATATTTTCCTTCCTTAACGGAGCAAAAAATTTACGCTTTAAAATAAACATTCAAACACGGTCCGATTTTGATATTTTTATTTGGGAATGTTTGCAGGACACAAAGGGCAGCTTTCAAGTGAGTGAGTAAGTGCACGAAAAGAAATCAGGTTTCGGGGGCCGGTGTCATGTCGACTGATGAATTTGCAAAGCGAAGCTTCAAGCGTTCCGCGTCCCGGTGCAATTTGGCACATTCTGACGGATGCCAAAGCGAAAAGTGCAAGTAATTTTTTTGGAGGGGGATTGGGAGTTGGGTGGGTGGTGTTCCAAATAAGGCTGACACGTCAAAGATCTAAAATAACACTCTTGTTGAAAACCAGTTAAGGTGTAATATTTGTGATTATGATGATTATGAGAGGGTAAAAAAAATTGCTCGGTAAAATTTTCTTCTGGAGGAATCGCGTTCCATTTTTATCATTTTGGACCTCGCAAAGCAGAACTAATAAATCCCATTGTTCGACGCGCCTGACAGCTAACAATCGAGGGCAAGTTGTGCTTAGCAACACTCCCCAAAAAGACGCTCCACGTTGAGAGATACAGATCATTTCTCTTGATTAATTTTCCTGGTACGGCTAATTCCCCCTGCGTAACGCGGTGTGAAAGTTTGCTGATAATTATAGCGTGTTTCTTACTAATTGGATAATAATTGGTGCAGGTGCTCGGAGCCGGGGCTTTTTTGGGGCTCGGGGGTTAGCGCGTGGCAAAGTGCCAGGAAAGGGATTTCGGGGAGTGTGTTTTATTTGCATATGGAGATTTCTTCGGTTTGTGCCGCGTTTTTACGTTGCTTTTCTTGTAAAAAGGGTTCGGTGTGAGATATTAAGGCACCAGAGGTCACCTTAGCATGAGAACAAAGCGAGACGATCTTACGCTGTGTGGGTTTTGTATACACATGATGCAAGACGTTGTGTACGCTCACACACACACACTCACACTCTCTCTCTCTCTCTCTGCCAAAATGATATATCTTCAGTATATTCAGAAACTTCTATTTCTGATTTAAATGAGTAACAAAGTGATCAGAACCAGTACCAGTACCAGTACCAAAAACAAAAAAAAGAACCAATACCAGTACTGGAGTTAGTACCCGTGCCAATGCAAGTACCAGTACCAATGTTTGTATCAATGCCCATGCAAGTACCAGTGTCAGTACCAGTGCTAATGTTAGTACCAGTGCCAATGCAAGTACCACTGACAGTGCCAGTATCAGTACTAATGTTTGTACCAGTGTCCATGCAAGTACCAGTACTAATGTCAGAACCAGTACCAGTACTAATGTTAGTACCAGTGCCAGTTCATGTTCTTGTTCAAGTGCCAATATCAGTTCCAGTAGCAGTATTAGTGCCAAAACCAGTACTAGTACCAGTGCTAGTACTAGTACCAGTGCCAGAGATAGTGATAGTACTAGTACCAGTGTGAAGACCAGTGATTGTTTCAGTGACAGTGTCAATGCCATACCAGGCCCCAGTACAAGTGCCAGTACCAGTAACAGTACAAGTGACAGTACCAATACCAGTGCTGGTTGCAGTGCCAGTACCAGTGTCAATGCCTTAGCAGTGCCAGTACTAGTACCAGTACCAGTACCAGTACCAGTATTAGTGCAAGTACCAGTGTCAGCACCAGTGCTAGTATCAGTGCCAATACCAGTGCTAGTACAGGTGCCTGTGCCAGTACCAGTACCAATACCAATAGTAGTAGCCTCAGTGCCAGTGTCAATGCTGGACCAGTACCAGGGTCAGTGCTAGTGCAGTAACAGTACAAGTACAAGTACCAGAACCAGTATCAGTCTTAATGCCTTTGCCAGTGCCATTACCAGTGTCAGTACTGTACCAGATCCAGTACCAGTGCCTTTGCCAGTGCTATTATTGGTGTCAATGCTGTACCAGTGCCGGTGCTAGTACCAGTGTGAATGCTAGAGCAGTGCCAGCGCCAGTACTGGTATTGGGCAACAGTACAGTGGAATAAGGAAGTTGTGTAGCAATACACTTTACAGTGTACTCTGTGTATCTTACTGGAGCTCAGCTGGTGTTATAACCCTTGATGTTTCCTGTGTGTTTCTGTGGTGAACTTCTCCTCGTCTAGGTCACATTTCAGCAGTCTCTGTAGGCCTGCCTTTTATTTATTTATTTTTCCCAGCTACAATTAGACCATCTCTGAGGATTTGGAACGCCGGGAGAGCATTAGATGATTAATAATCCTAATGTGCCGAATAAATAAATAAATAAATAAGAAACGCTCCTCTTTGAACCGCGCGTCGGGTGAGAATATACGATTATATTGTTGCCGCGGTGACGCCACGAAATCTTAAGCGATGCGCTGCTCTTAGCCTCCCGTAAACAAATCATCCATACTTCTAAAGCGCGAAAGCCCATCTCTCATCGCCGCCTTGGATTAGACGCTCGCCGCCTTTTATGTCTGCGTTTTTTAGTTTTCCCTCCATTTAGCCCCCCGCTTAGGAAAATTACCACTTAATAAAAACCACTGCGAGCGAGTCCGCGCCCCGGAGTAATAATCGTTCAAGCGTTTCCGGAATCTTCTGGTTTAAAGTGCAGAGCTTTAATGAAGGTGATATAAGTGGGGTTGGAGATGGAGCGGGAGGGGAGGTGGAGGTCGGTTTGGGGTATTTTGGGGGGGGGTGAGTTTGCACCGTTGCTACCTGGGTGACACGGGGCTTTCGAAAACCCTTTTTTCTTATGGAAATGGAGCTTTCCGTGTTTCCATTGAACGTTTTGGGATATGGAACGCAGCAAGCGCTCGAGTGTCTAATGTAGCTGCAGTTATCTCCAGGTTTTTCAGACGCAGGCCGTTTTTTTCCTCTAATCCCACCATTCACCTCTAATACACACGGAGAAGTACTTTATTTGGAGTGTGTGTGCGACGTAATGGAAAATATATATGTGTTTATGGAAAAACATCTACATATTTGTTCATAGTGGGGAATAAGATTTACGTCCTACTCTGTTTCCTCTTTACTGAGGGGTTTTGAGACGTAAAATGATGGTTCTGACTCTTTGAGCTTGTAAATGATCACCATTCTCTTTAAACTGGGGTGGAACTCCGATGCCCAACCATCACCCTTTCAAGGCTGGCCTCCTAATTGGGGCAGTTGGCAGTGTAACAGTTAGAAAGTTGGCCTCATGATCGGAA
>JAVGVS010000944.1:27500-55511 GCA_032718565.1 Distichodus sexfasciatus
GAATTGAGAACCAGTTCCGACTCAGAACCGATTCCAACTGATCAATTCCAGCAGCATCTCTAAGCCCTGGGCACTCGGAAAGCCGCCATATTGCTGCCCGATCAGTCCTCCCACGAACCTTGAATGACTCAAACGCTTTACGGAAGCGACGCATTTCCAGAACCGCACGTAACAAGACGGTGTGTAGCGAAACTTTATACTGTATATAGTGTGTGCGTGTGGTTCCGGAAATGTCGTAAAGCGTTTCAGTCGTTCAAAGATAGATGTCTATGTTGTTGGATAGACTGATTGATTTATAGATAGATAGATAGATAGATAGATAGATAGATAGATAGATATTGTCGTAAAGTCTGGGACCGATCGGGCAGGAACATGGCGGCTTTCCGAGGGCGGATGCGTGCACATGCGCGGAACCGATCGGGCAGCTGGCACGGATCGGGCACTGACACCGGTGCTGCGTCCGAAATCGCATACTACTTGAGTAGGTACTACATTTGAATTTGAACGTACTGCTCTACCGTTAAAACAGTACGTTCTATATAGTATGAATGAGGGTAGTATGAATGGAATTCGGACGTACTACATCCGCTGTGTTGATGTTGTCACGTGTCATGTGTCGTCACAACAGCGCGAGAACTTAAAGAGCCCAATCTGCTGCGCGAACATCAGCAATGTTGTTCGTAATGCTTACAGTTTTCATCGGCGTTTTAACGTTGACTGGATCAACAGCTCAGAGGAGGCATAGGTCAGCTGCTCACAACGTTTTCCTTAAGGTACTTACACTTGAAAAGAGCCGCGTCTCCGTTTTCCGCCATTTTTCGAATATGACGCCACGAGGAATCATGACGCATAAATGATATTTTTTGCGATGTAAACACCCACGCTGCGTTTGATAGCGCGCATGACTCTAAAGCGTTCCCGTTCAGTTAAAACTTACCATTTATTACAGACAAAACTTAAATTTTAGCTGGAAAATAACAAAAACAACCAGCGTTCTACTCACAGTACAGTTTACCTGATATTTATTTATTCCCGACGTGCGTCCGCAGTGCGGTTGTGGAAGAAATGTACTTCGGTCTCCGGTCCCGCAACCCTGACAGGTCTTAATCGTGAAGGATAATGAATGAATGAAGATGAATGTGTTGATGTTCACAGTTTTGTGCAGACATCATTTTGGGAAAAAAAAAAAATAACATGGTTGCTTTTGGTGCAGAAGACTGTGTAGAGCTACTTTTTTCACACTCAAAAAACTACTCAGGAACTGATAAGAGAATTGATAAGGAATTGGATTGATAAATCTTATAAATTCCCACCTCTACTTAAAACCTAAATCTAAATTTTAATTCCGCGATCTCATAACTTTCTGATTTTAAACCATTTTTAGGCTTTTTTATTCTTTCCTCACTCACTCTCTGCCTCTTCTTCCTCTTCTTCCTCTTCTTCATCAACGCCTCGTGCCCCACCTCTCCCCCTCTCTCTCTTTCTGCCCTCCTCTGTCTTTCCCCATCCTACGTCTCTCTCTCTTTCCCTTTTTTCTTACCAAACTGCTCCCCTTGCTTTATCCCGTCTTCATCAGTTCACCCTCTTCCTCCCTGGCTCTCCTTTTCCTTCTCTTTATCTCTCTCTCCCTCCCTTCCTCCCCACTCTCTTCCAGTCCGCCACCTTCTCTCTCTTTGTCTTTCCTCGCTCATTTTCAACCTTCTTCCTTTCTCTTCTTCATCAACTCCTCACTCTCACTCTCTCTGCCTTCGTTCCGGTAAACGCCCCTTATACGTCTGCGACAGGACGCAGGAAGCGCCGGGATTAAGAGCGCTCGCTAAATATTCATCCCTTCTTTTCATCCTCAGACAGCGTGACGAGATGTACGAGTGTAACCTCCGAGCGGCGTTGCAGCTTCCGGATGAAAAACAAGAAAAACAACAACTTCGACAGACATGTCGGGGAGGAGGAGGAGGATGAGGAGGAGCGTTATTACGGCGAGAACAAACCAGCGAGACACGCTAACATGGCTATTCCCACGTGTTTCACCGTTGCTGTAATTAGATTACTTCTATCACCGCGCTGCACTAACCTGATTAGCAGCCATGCTAGCGTCTTTCTCACGCGCGTGTCAGCGTCGAGGTGACTAGCTTCTCACCGGCCGCCCCTTTAATAGGCTTGGGTCGAGGTTAGCCTATTAGCGCTAAAGTGGAGGAATTAGCCAGCTATGATCTGTTTCGTCCGTCAGAGTTAGCATTAGCGTTGGCAAGCTGCTAAACGGAGAAGTCTGTCAGAGAAAAAGAAAACAAACATAAACCCCGTCGCTAACGGACAGCTAATCCGCCGAGAACTGGAGCGACACACTGAAATACGGCACAAACGTCAGAGCGATCGGTTACGATCCCGTTACCTCGCCACGGCTTTTTACCGCCTCGTGGAGACATGAACGAGGTGACGAGCTCATAAACGTCTAATAAAGAGAGTGGAGAACCGAGCGTCTGGAGAGTTACTCCGCTGTCGTACGGCCTTCCAGTCCAATAACGCAGTTCATTTTCCAAATTGCCGAAAACTGGTTTTAGGGTTTCTCAAAGCGGTTTTTAATAACACGGAGCGACTCGTGTGAACGCTGCCTTACCAAAGTGTCAACGTTATTTTCCTGCCTGTTAGAAAACAACCCAGTCGTGTCAAGATTAACTTGGGAACCGAAGAAAACAACTTTAGTTACGTCGAGATCACAAACTACTTTTCTCATGATTGTGACGTTCTTAAAGCAGTTTTCTGGAAAAGTTCATCTTAATAAAAGAAAAGTCGGACACTCAAGATTACAAAGTTATTTTTCATAATCTGACGTAATTATGACGTAACAAACACTCCTCCACACAGCACAATGTGTTTTCTAATGGTCATGACTTAGCAGAAGCTATTTTGTCAAGATCACAAGTGGACACACACAGTGTCATCGGCGTCGGACTGACGCTTAGATTTGCGCAATATTTTCCGCCAATATTATTAAACCCATTTATTTTACGCTGGAAAGGTAGCGCATGTGCCAGGCACGTCCAGAGTCTGAGGTGGGATTACATGCGGCCCGTGCCTTCTGTCTTAAAATGTATGGTGTTATTTTTGTGCTAAAATTCTGAGCACGCAGTGGAATGTTCGCAAGCTAAATTTCCTGTCTTTACGTGTTCAATTCTACCTCCACATGCGCTCGCAGTGCTTCACCTTTGCTCAATCGTTTTAGAAATGAGTTATGGCGTTATTTTTGTGCCAAATTTGTGAGTGGACTCTGCCTGCCTCATTCATCGACATTAGCAGAAATAAGCTTAAAAACATCGGATATCGTGAATCGGTCTTTAATTTCCATATTGTGCAACCCTAACCACAACTTAATCTCAACGTAAATAAAGTTGGTTTCTTGAGATCCCAAAGTTTTTCATAATCCCGACATAACAGAAGTTTTCTTGAGCTCATGAGTTAATTTTAACATGAATCAAATAATTTTCTCGAGATCGCAAGTTAATCTTGACCCAGCACAAGTGTTAATCTAACAAGTTAGTTTCCTAGTGATCGTAATTTAGCAAAAGCTGTTTCTCAAGATCACGAATTAATCCCGAGATTACTAAAGTTGATTTCTTGAGATCACAAGTTATTCTTTTATAATCTCAACATAACAAAAATGATTATGAGTTTATCTCCACACGGCACAAATTGTTTCCTCGAGATCACAATGAGTCTGAGTTTGGTTTTGCATAACGTCTTGATTTCGCAAAACATATCATTTTTTGTCAGTGTAGCTTGAACTTTGGGACTTTGCAACCACCACTTTGGGAAAATGAGACGAGTTTTCAGGAAACACATTTTTGCTCTTCATTAAAAAACTGAGCGAAGGACAAAATGAGCTGTTCTGCTACGTGACAGCCGTGTTTCTGCCTCACGCCAAGCCAGTCTACTGTAATTCAGGCTGCAGCAGTTTGGATTGACATTTATCTGGTGTGGAAGTGCAGGAACAGCAGCTCTGCAGAATCCGATGCACTTAAACGCCTCGCTCAGGGGCAAAATCCACCGCCAGGGTCAAATTGGTGACCTTCTGGGCAGTAATCGCCCTTTCCGACTTCCAGATTGGACGAGTCGAGGAGAAAGACGAGCCAAAATTCTCTTTTTCTCGTTTTCCCTCAAAAAGGGGCGTTTGTTCTCGTCGAACTTTTGGGGAAAGAGTGCCAGTCGAGACGAGGCGCCGCAAGACAGGGGACTGACGCCAGAACTTTAAGAAGAAAAAAAGACTTGCCATCTCGGAAAAAAAAGATTTCGGCTACAATGAGATCACGAGAAAAATTAGTGCGCTCGAAAAATCGACTCGTTATGACTCTGATCCTGAGAAAACAACTTCATTTAATGTCAACAGTCTACGGTTTCAGCACTTTTGTACAACATAAAGGTAAAACAAGCAATAAATAAATAATATTATCATTTATATAAAACAATTTATTAATAACCTCACATTTATGTCATTTATGCTTCTGTTGTGTATCAGACAGTAGTACGCAGGTCAAATAGCTCAGACAGGAGGAAGAAAAGGCAGTTTGAGGCAGACTGAAGAGATAAATAAACAACACAAGGGGGAGATGTGACATGGATTTTTTTTTTTTACCTAATTTGGCCCTCGGGGAAAGATAATTACGTGAGTGATTATTTGTCATTGTGAACACACCACAGCACAGCACACAGTGCACCACAACCAAATGTGACCTCTGCATTTGACCCATCCATGAAGGAGCAGTGGGCAGCTGACAACCGCCCGGGGAGCAGTGCTTGGGGACGGTACCCCGCTCATGAGTACCGGAGTGGTAACTTTACCAGCCCTCGATTCGAACCTGCGGCCTTCTGATCACGGGGCGAACACCCTACCGTTACGCGACCAACTGCCCCGTAACTATACAGACGGTCTGTTAAATAAAACAGTTTCTTAGTTTGTCCAAATATCGCATCATTCCACAGTGAGAAAGTACATCAGTGATATGTAGCAGCAGTGTGCAATAGTTGTGCAAATTTTGTAGCAGCAGTTCAGAAATATTTGCAACACTGAAAACTTGAGAAACATTGTATTAATTATTGTGTAAAGTTAAAATGAAAGTTGCTCATGAGTACCTCAGTGGTAACTTTACCAGCCCTGGATTCAAACCTGCGACCTTCTGATCACGGGGTGAACACCCTACCGTTACACCTCCTGTAGCTTGGCTGTAACTTAGTTACTTTTAATCATGAGTAGCTTCAAAATCTACCGATTAAGGGCCTGTGTCCACCCAACGTGTCTATTTTTAATATAAATCCGATGAGCTTCAGCGTTCAGAGCTCAAAGCACCTTAAGTTGGGGAAAAAAACGCAGGGTGGAGACGTTTTTTGTCGCAGCGCTCAGAGCACTTTAGGTCGAAATCCGTTCAACTTTTAAAACAGCGCTGCGCTCGTCAATGTCACTTGTCTCTTGCTAGCCAATCAAAATCGAGGAAGGGGCGGGGCATACACTGTCAAGAGCCGACTATAAATGACTGCTATACACGCTGCGCCAAGCTAAGTCTAATAAATCCTCAGCCTCTTCGACTAAAAAGTTCTAGACTAAAAGTTCGTAGTAGAGATTAGTGTAGTCTGCAACTAGAATTTGAAGGACGAAGGTATTTGGGACGCCAAAGTAGCATGCTCTCGCACGAACACTATCGAGAAACAGGAAGTGACGTGACCTGAGTGACGTGACGCAAGCACTGGCACTTTCTCTCCTTCTGTCTTGCCGCATCTCATCTCAGAAGTAAACTGTAACCACAAGCACCAAACTTCCCTCTCTCTCTTTTCCCAGTCTTCTCAGCTCGACGAAAAGGCCGTCGGAGGGGGGGGAAGCGTAATATTTAGTTTCTTGCCTTTTTGTGCGCTCGAGCTGTAATTTTGTTTTGATATCCACCCGCTGTCACAACTCCGCCTCGGCTAGATCGCTAAAGTGCGAGGAGGAAGAGAAGGAGGGGGCTGCGGCAGTCGTTGTCGTCGGTAACGCGTCGGCGACGCCGGGCAAAAATAAAATAAAATAAAAAGGAGAAAAACAGAGGTGCAATTTGCCCCGGGCTGGAGAGCTACAAGTGCTGTGCAATTGAATAATGCGTTCTGCAAGCCAGAGCTGCCATTTCCCTCTCGTTATTATGACAGGGGGAAAAATACATTAGGCCTCTTTAACGTCTGGCTCTTTGTGTGTGTGTGTGAAGAAAGTGGAAGGCGGGAGGATTGCAAAACAGCATTTTTTTGTGCAATCCTCCCTCCATTTGCTTGTCTGGGGGTCTGTGGTGGAATAAAAACGTTTCTCTCTCTCTCTCCGTCTTCGTCCTGGTCTCCGGGAGTCTTCGCCGAGCCGAGAGGATTAAGTGGATGGCGTATCAGGACGAAATTCAGATCAAAAGGCTAAGTTGGGGCGGCTGGAGGGCTGCAGGCCTCGACACCAAGAGGATTTCAAAGCCGAACAGAAACAGACCCCTTTTTTAATCTTTTATCCAGTTGGACGTTGGAAGCGTGAAATCAGCAATAAAGACTGGGCTTTGTTTTAAGCTTCACGGACGTACAACGCAGGGAAATTCACGTCTACCGACCGCAATCCGCAAAACCATTGTTATATTGACCGCCTCACCTTGTGGACCTACTTTAGTTGGTCAAACGACTATAAGTTAATCACATAATCGATGCGTCACAATGAAGATGTGGACGCAGTAGCAGACCATAAACAATTATTTCAGGGTTGTCAAACGGTGGTCGCAGCCTCCTGGTGGTCCGCGGTGGCATTGCAGGTGGTCACTACTGAAATCCTTTTATTCATTCATTCTCCGAACCGCTTAATCCCAACCGGGGTGGCGGCGACCGGAGCCTATCCCGGGAACCTTCGGGCGCAAGGTGGGGAATAACCCTGGGCAGGTGCCAACACACAGCAGGGCACACACACACTTACACCTTACGGGGCCAATTTAGAGTCGCTAATTAACCTATAGTGCATGCCTTTGGGCCGTGGGAGGAAACCGGAGCACCCAGAGGAAACCCACGCGAACACGGGGAGAGCACACAGAAAGACCCCACGACTGACCCGGGGCTTGAACCCAGGACCTTCTTGCTGTGAGGCGGCAGCGCTAACCACTGCGCCACCGTGCCGCCCCAAAAAACGTCTCATCACACAAATACATCTCACGCTCATTCATGCAAAAGCATCCGACGTTGTATTCAAATAAATATCTCGTGCTCATACAAAAATATTTCTTACATGATCAAAAACGTCTTATTCTCACACAAAAATATCTCATGCGAAAACATCTTGTGCTCTTGCAAAAATGTTTTATGCATAAAAAACCTCTCTGCTTTCATGCTCATGTGAAAAGACTTGATGTTGTTCTTGTCTTCACCAAAAGCTCTCACGCTCATGCAAACGCTTCTCATGAAATCATTTCTCATGCACACGCAAAACTCATCTTTACGTATTTCCTCTCTGCTCCTTTTAGGAGCTCTGTGGCTACTCACCTGAGACAGATTAAAGTATTTTCTAACACGCTGGTCCATGTAAAACCCTGTGAGTGTTGCCCTTCGTCTCCCTCGAGGCCGGTGTTTTTCTACACGTTTGACCTGTAGGTCAGTCACCGCTCACCACTAATCCTCCTGTTAATGCCACGAGCAGGAAGAGAGCAGGGTGAGCTTTTTTAAGAGCTTTTCACCCGTTTCCTGCGTTCGCTTGACGCGAAATTGCCGAAAAAGCTTCCTGAGCAGGACGAGCTGACTCGAGGGTCTTCGATCCGACCACAGCTCCGGTCAAACGCTCGAGTTTTTATACGTTATCAGAGGTGGATAATGTATCACCCAAGAAGAGGATTTAAACCAGTGGAAACGGTATAATTTTATTAAGCTTGCTGATAGTACTCACAACAAAAACGTGTGAGATTATGTTGTTTATATAAAGGAACAGGTCGGGAAAAAATCGAATGTATAAACACTTTTAACACTAATCATCACTGTGAGACAATAAACGGTTTGACCTGCTCATGAGATGTCAGAGTGGGTATTGTGTGAGCTTGAGGAAGTATTGTGTGCTCACAAGGTGTTATAGCGTGCTTATAGGAAAGTTTTGCATGCTCATGAGATGTTGTAGTATCAAGTTCTCTGGAGAATGTATTGGACGCTTATGAGAAGTGCTCACAAGAAACTACTGCATGTTTACGAGAAAGTATTGAGTGCCAACGAGAGAGTAATAGTGTTGTAGTCAAGACCACCTTATCCGAGACCAAGACCTGACCAAGACCAGAGGGGGTCGAGACCGAGACCTGACCAAGACTCTGAGGTGCCAAGACGGAGACCAGGGCTGGCCGAGAGCGAGTCGAGACCGGACCAATGTGCGTTTTACACCGCATGACAAATAAGTGGAACATGCAAAGCCTAAGCACCCCTCAAAAAGAGCTGAATGAAGCCAACAACATACACTACGCAACATTAAAAACATTTATTCATTACTTCTCTCTTGACTGTTCTCTTACATTGTAATAATCAGAAACCAGAACAAAGAACGTCAAACATTTGAATTGTAAAATCCAAAAACCCAGCATATCCAAGACATACAGAAGCTTGTCCACTCCATCAACAAGTAGACGTAATATAGTAATTATGGTCAGAAACAATAAAGTGCAAAGTTTACAGTGCGTCGGCACCGCGGTCGGCACTAACATCATTGGTTGCACTTGAAGTAAGAAGTTATCCAATCCAACATTAAACAGCTCATTAATAATAATATTCTCTGAGCCGTGGACTCAGCTGGTCTCGAAATTAAATTCCGAGTCCTCTTTGTCCATGACAAGAGGACAAATGACAAGATCGAGTACAAATGCGGCCGAGTCCGAGACGAGACGACACCAAGACCTTCGAAAACCGGTCTCGAGCACTACAACACTAGAGAGTAAGCAGTGCTGCAAGAAAGTAATGTATATTTACTAGAAGGTTTTGAGTTCTCATGAGTAAGTATTGTCACATGCACTCCGATCACGCGACCGGTACGAGGACCCGGAAGTAGTCGGAGCGATCAGGAAGTATAAAAGGAGGCTTTTTCTCGTGGCTCACCGCTCAGTCATTAAGTCACCAGCCCAACTCTGATTTCCATCAGCATCAACTGTGAGTACTACCAATATTTGGTTATCTCCTCGATTGAGTGTGTGTCCAACACAACGTGGATTCCGGTGGGAATCCTTACTCTTTGCGTTAGAGAGTTCTAGTGGGGTTCGCCTACCTGTTCGCGTCTCACTCCGCGTTTGGGTTTAGCACCCACGCTACACGGGCTAACGGCTAACGGCAGGCGTTTTCGTCATTTCCTAACCAGATCCCTGACAAGTATTGCATGCTCACAAGACGTAATAGCGTTCCTACGAGTGAGAACGTATCGAGTGCTCGAGAAAAAGTGTCCCATGCGTACGAGAAGCTAGTCTGTGCTTACAAGAAAGAATTGAGTTCTCACAAAAAATGACATGCTAACGTTATATCGATATCACAATGTTATAGCATGAGAAACCTGCTCACGGGAAAGTATCGAGTTCTCACGAGAGAGTATTGCATGTTCATGAGACGTTACACTGTGCTTACATGACAAGTACGTGCTCACGAAAAAATATGCAAATTTCTCTGGGAAATGTCTTTTTCCACAATTAATTTGTTTTTATGTCTTTAACCTAAAAATCTTTGATTGTATTTTCTGGGATTAACCTCCACACCGACGCAGCACGACATTACCCGCCTCGTCTCCGCCGCCTCGCTCTCGCTCTTCACCTCCTTTCAGCGCCAGATTAAAATGTTTATCAATTATCACTCCATCAGGACGAGCTCTTCACTCCTCACTCGCTAATTGAATCATTAAATGATTTCTGCTTCCTCGGGAGACTCCGAGCGACTCCGTTTGCAAACATCACCATCGTGCCAGACGTGTTTATTAATTTTTACCCCCAAACCCCACCGTCAGCAACACCACCAACATCAACAGCATGTGTGTGTGTGTGTCTGCGCGTGAAGCTGTCAGTTGCTGCCGTGCCAACCGTGTGCCAATCTCAGCTGGAGATCTCTCCATTAGAAATAAACGCCGGCGCTTGTGATGGAACGGCGAAAGAAGGGAAGAGGGGGAAAATAACATTAGCCTGTAAAAAGGAAGCAGCTCCCCGTGGTGTAAATGTGCTGTTACCCCGGGGTAAATTTGGGGGTGGGGGGTGTTGGGGGTGGGCGTTGAGGGTCGAGGGTGGGAGTGCTGGTTTAAGGCATAACAAACAAATGGTTTCATTGAATTGTCATTTTCAGGACGGGGTGGAGCGAGGGAGCGAGAGGAGTTTTTTTGTTGTTGAAAGAGTGCGAGGTTCCAATGGCAGCTTCGGGGTCGGAATCCCGCCGGGAACACTGATTGTAGCGTCTCTGGGCCTCGCGCCAGCCAATCGGCTCGCTTCTGCTCCGATAAAATGCCCGCTCGGACACATAAGCATTTTATTTAAACGTCTCTTTTTGTGTGGAGAGTCGAGAGAGAGGACCGGTGTAATTCATGTTATTTATCACTTCAGGGTCAGCTGTTTACCCTGAACGAGGTTTACATATTTGCAGCTTCGCTAGCGGCAAAATATATACGTCACGATGTTGAGATATCTTGAGCTGTTTTTTTTCGCATCAACTTGCTGTAATGAATGTGGTTTTATCAAGCTCATGATTAATTTTTCGTGAAATTATATTTAAGCAAATATTAAGTGAGTGATTATTTGTCATTGTGAACACAGCACAGCACAGCACGGCACACAGTGCACCACAACCAAAATATGACCTCTGCATTTGACCAATCCGTGAAGGAGCAGTGGGCATCTCTTTTTTTCGGCAGTGCCCGGGGAGCAGTACTTGTGGAACGTACCTTGCTCATGAGTACCTCAGTGGTACCTTTACCGGTCCGGGACTTGAACACGATCACAGGGCCAACTCACTAACCGTTACACCCCGTATTTTTTTGTCAGGATCTTGGGAAAACAGTCACCTTCCGAACCGCTTACTCCCAACTGGGGTCACAGGGGGAACGGAGCCTATCCCAGGAACTCACAGGCGGGGAACAACCCTGGGCAGGCGCCAACACACCGCAGGGCACACACACTCACACCTTAAGGGGCCATTGTAGAGTCACCAATTAACCTATATCACATATATCACTATATCACTTTGGACTGTGTGAGGTAACCCACACGCACATGAGGAGAGCATGCAAACTCCACACAGAAGGGCCCCACGGCCGCCCCCGGGTTCGAACCCAGGACTTTCTCGCTGTGAGGCAGCAGCGCTAACCACTGCACCACCGTGCCGCCCCTTGGGAAAACAACTTTCATTATATTGAGATCGCAAGTTGTGTCTCTCGTCATCGTGGCGTATAAAGCAATGACTTTCAACAACTTTTGTTATGAGATAAAGAACTGATGACCCCAGCAACATTACTTTCATTAGGTCCTGTGTCCACCAAACACGTTTTTTTTGCGCTGGCAGCACCAATTTTTAATACAAATCCTATGAGCTTCAACGTTCAGAACAATAAGCGCCTTCAGTGGAAAACCAAAACGCCGGTGGAGATGCTTCAGTTGAATTTGGTGAAACTTTTTGAACAGGCCTCGTCAAGGTCACTTCTCTCCTGCTAGCCAATGCTAGGTACTCTCCCAGTTGTTTACTTGGACGGTTTTTCTCATGCAGCCAATCTCTACGTCTCAAAATCACGTGAGTATCTAGTTCATACGCTGCCACTAATGCCAAGATGCCCCTTCTCTCCATTGTAAATATAATCTCTTTTTTACGTCGGCTAAACTACCGATCTCAAAGGAACACGTTAAAACGTTTACATGAAACAGGAACGAACGCGGAAATACCCCATGTCGTTTTGTGTAACTTAGCAACAACAAGCGCAGAGAAAGCGCTCTGGAAGTGAGGTGTTGACCGTTCTCAGTGCAAAAAAAAAACTGCATTTGGTGAACACAGGCCCTTAAAAGAAGAAAGGTCGCTAGGTGAACCAGTCTGGTTTCGACATGAAGAAGAGAGCAGGAGCGTTTCTCTTGAGCTAGTCTACATTGGCTGTGCTTAATTAATTTCCCGAGGCTAATCAGCTGTGACCTGTGCTCATGACGATGGTGTTGATGGTGATGATGATGATGATGGTCTTTAACGCAGGAATGTGCAGTCGACAATTGGGTCGTCAATGAAGCGTGGTGAGTCTGTCAGCGCTAAGTTATATCTGAGAGAAACACTGCAGAATCACTCTACCTAGCGTAACGGGTAGGGAGTTGGTCCTGCGATCGGAAACTCTCCAGTTCAAGTCCCGGACCGGTAAAGGTACCACTGAGGTACCCATGAGAAAGGTATCGTCCACAAGCTGCCCACTGCTTCTTCACAGATGGGTCAAAAGGAGGGTTGGGGTGCAGTGTGTGCTGTGCTGTGCTGTGTTCACAATGACAAATAATCATCCACTTAAACCTGGTCTGAGATCAGTTCAGGGACCATATTAATGTGGCGTCCAAATTCATCCTTTAATCTAAAGTGATCTTACAATACATACTGACTGATCTGATAGTAGATTTTCATTTAGGATCGGCACTATGGGCTCGCTGATCACTGAATCGATGTATTGATGTGGACGGATGTATTGCTACACCCCTAATCACATTTGATCATCCTACAACAACATTTCCCGGAGCATTCTGATCTGCCCTCACGTTTCTGTTACATATCTGTTACACCAAATTACACCACCTCAGACAGCAGCGAGTCACGGAAGAGTTACGGCACGTAACCCGAAACCACGCTGCTGAAAAACGTGTAGGAGGCCTGGAATGCACAACACCTTCACCTTTAACTTTCCACTGCGGGAACGTGGGCGATGTGACCATCACAGCCGAGAGAGAGAGAGAGAAATAACTTGGGATCTCAATAAAATGGAATGTTAATATGAGAGCTGTCCAACACCAATAGTAGGGGTGTAACGATACCTCGAATAACATGGATCCAATATTCAAAACATCGATCAGACATCATGCGCATTGTAACGTCAGTGTGATTGCTCAAGTTTTGTAGCTGTGACGTGAAAACTGACCAAGTAGAAAGGCTTTGATTAAATTGCATTGAAGTGAATGGAGAAAGAACGAGGGATGATTACAGGGACGGTTACAGATAGGAGAAGAGAGCCCTCGAATCACGTCGAATTTGGTGGCTCTGTTAAGAACGGCGCTCTTAGAATTTTTAGCTCCATGTTAGCCTATCGGGGAAAAACAGATTTAAAAAATACAGAACGAGTGCAAGTCACAAAAACATATATACAAGCAAACCACACCGCTACAGGCCACACGTTTTAGAGTTGGAACACAGTTTCTAGCACAAAAAGCTGTAGGAGGAGTAGCGGTCAGAAAGAGCGGGCAGAATAAAAATCCGATAACAATGTGACCTCTCACCGCAATCACGTAATAATCGCTCACTTTCACTTTTCACTGATACAATACAATTCATATAAAATCATAGCGATAAGGGGGAAATAGACAAGTTGCGTCCTCTTTCCACTTCCATATGATGATGTATGGGCAAGATACAGAGATACAGAGAGAGAGAGAGACGCAGGGAGGGAGAGAGAGATGGTGATTTGTTATTTTTGGGAAAAGGGTAAAAATCGCTCGACTTCACAAACCTCCCATCGCGAGGCTGTGAAATTCGGCGAGCCCGATTCGTCACCGCTCCGTTCCCGGAATGTCCTGTAGTTACGTTCTTCAATTATTTTTTTCCCCCTCTTTAATGTGCCAAGCGTAAATCGATATTTAGTCAACCAATGTAATTGCTCCTCGTGAAATACACACTCCTCTAGTGGGGAAAAAAAATCAAAGAGGAGATCCCTCGTCCTGGGGGGCCTTGTTGGAGATTTGCATATTTTTTATTTATTTTTTCCCCCCCTGTTCTCTTAAGGCTATGACCACAATTTGACACACAACAGATTCTCAAGCTGAAACGTAGATTTTCTCTCCTCTTTTTTTCTCTCAAGTGCTTTGCAGAAAGGGAAGCGGCCAAACGGGGGAAAGCCGACGATCGACTGCTTTCAGAAAGTAACACAATTAAGCGAGGACCTTAACATGCTGAGTGCTGACTTTATTTTTTATTTTTTCCACCCGAAAGCCTTGTTCTGTAAAAGGTAAAAAGCGCAGCACGTTTTCTTACTTAAGCCTCGGTGAATAGTTAAAGACAGAGGTTTAAAAATAGCAGCTTGTTGATGGAGTCGAGGCTAAACTGAGCTCGAAGGAGGATCTGAATATACAGATTAAAGCCCTTGTGAGCAAATTGCCTCAATGTATTCATCAGATCCCCTGTGTACGGGATGTGGTTTTAAAAATCTGATTTTACGAGTCTCGTTTTGACAGATCTCTTATAAACCCCTACGAGGTTTGCGTCCTTTTCCTCCCGTGCAAGTTGTCACAAGCTACGTTTCGCATGGGGATGAAATAACAAATCTGCAACAGCCAATTACATGCGGGGAGGAGGGAGTGGCAGCGGAGCGTGGGATTAGACCAGAGAAAAGGCTCGATAAAAATAATAATAATAATAAATAATAAAAAAGGAGACGGGGGCAGTCCACCGAAATCTGATAATGCAGATCAATATGAATGGAATCTAAAGGAGGACTTTAAGTGTAAAGTATAATAAATTTGTGATTAGCATTAGAATTTTATTAAATCTTATTAAATATCCCCCTTTCAACATAATATGTGACTCTGCACAGCAAAGCCAGTGGCTTGTTGCAAATTCTCAATTGAGTTATTATGTTTTCATGAAAGGGCATAAATCAAGCTTCAAAACGATACCTATATGGAATGAATGGGACGACATATGACTGAGATATCAACATTCAAAGGAGTCGGGTTTCTCCTGTCACGCCAAGTGAGAAACGGAGAAATCCCTGTGAAGTTGACTATCGTCAGAGGGCCTACAGACGCCGGTGCGGTCATGCTACGCTATTTACGGTAGCCTACGCTGCATTCACAGCCAC
This sequence comes from Distichodus sexfasciatus, assembly GCA_032718565.1. Lineage (NCBI taxonomy): Eukaryota > Metazoa > Chordata > Actinopteri > Characiformes > Distichodontidae > Distichodus > Distichodus sexfasciatus. The sequence goes on from JAVGVS010000944.1 coordinate 42,544, forward strand.
ACGGATAGCCTACCCACAGGTTAACCGAACCTCGTGAGACGGAGATGGATTCGGAGAAATATCTTCACGCTTAGTCAACCAGTGATTTTAGCGAAATATTGAAAAGTAGAGCGTCAAAACAGAAACTTTTAACATTCTGCTGGAATTGAATTCCTCACCTCAAGAAAGTCACGTTTTTAGGATGGAAAGGGTGAGTTTTTCAGCCAAATTTATTCACAACAGTACAGTATAGACCTTCCACTGTTTCAAAACACTAAAAAACAAAATCCATACCTAAGAGATAGATGCAGGGATGAGGAGGATGACTATGAGGAGGAAGATGAGAATGATGAGGAGGAAGATGTGAGGAGGAAGATGAGGAGGAAGATAAAGATGGACAGGGAGGAAGATGAGGATGATGTGGATGAGGATGATGAGGAGGAAGGTGAGCATGAGGAGGAAGATAAGGATGATGAGAATGGAAGATGAGGATGAGGAGGATGAGGATAACGAGGGAGAAAGATGAGGATGATGAGGTGAAGATGTGGGAGAGAAGGTGAGCAAGGAGGAGTAAAAGATAAGGATGATGAGAATGGAAGATAAGGATGAGGAGGATGTGAGGAGCTGAGTGGGGAAGAAGATGAGGAGGAGGATTAGGATGAGGAGGATGATGATGAGGAGGAAGATAAGGATGATGAGGAGGAAGATGAGAGGAGGATTAGATGAGGAGGATGACAAGCCGGGAGGGAGGAAGATGAGGATGATGAGGATGAGGATGATGAGGAGGAAGATGAGGAGAGGATGATATGAGGAAGATGAGAGGAGGAAGGAGATGAGGATGATGAGGAGAAGATGTGGGAGGAGGAGGATAATGAGGAGTGAAGATGAGGAGAGGATGATAAGGAGGAAGACATGAGGAGGAGGATGAGGATGATGAGGAGAAGATGTGAGAGGAGGATGAGGGGATGATGAGGAGGAAGATGGGAGGATGAGGATGATAAGAGTGAAGATGGGAGGAGGAGGATGATGAGAGGAAGATGAGGAGGAGGATGAGGACAGAGGGGATGATGAGGAGGAAGATGTGAGGAGGAGGATGATATGAGGAAGATGTGGGAGGAGGATGAGGATGATGAGGAGGAAGATGGAGGAGGAGGAAGAAGGAGGAAGATGTGAGGAGGAGGGAGAAGATGAGGAGGAAGGAGGGAGGAAGAGGATGAGGATGAGGAAGGGAAGATGCGAGGGAGGAGGATGATGATAAGGAGGAAGACAGGGAGAGGAGAGGAGGAGGATGATGAGGAGGAAGATGTGAGGAGGAGGACGGTTGAGATTTTCAGTTCTCAGCACAGGACCGCTCGCTGCTCTTGGTGACCTCGCAGGTGGTGGTGTGTGTCCACTCCACGCCAAGAAACCTAATCCTATTAATAAAACTAAATACACTCCGTCACGACAGCGCTCACCCCGGCCTCGGCCCCGACCTGCGCTGGAATCCAACCTGCTCCAGACAAGCTCCGACCAGGTGTGAACAACACTCGGCAGCTCAGGAGAGCAGGAGCGGTGTGTGTACTCAGATCAACACACACACACACACTCGTACTCACGCGGCCAGCAGCGTCGGAATGTGGCTAAACTACAGCCAGGCTACGGTTAATAAAGCGGTTATCTACACTACAGGCTACAGAGAACAAGTAGCTCAGTACACCCAAGATCAGGAGGAAGAGTATGCGAAGAGGCAGGAGAAGGATGAAGATGAAGATGATGATGAGGAGGAGGAGGATGTGGATGAGGAGGATGAGGAGGAAGATGTGAGGAGAAGGATGAGGAGGAGGAGAAGGAAGATGATGGGGAGGGAGATGTGAGGAGAAGGACGAGGCTCCGTGATCAGAAAGTTGCCGGTTCAAATGCCAGACCAGTGAAGGTACCACTGAGGTACTCATGAGCAAGGTACCGTCCCCAAGCATTGCTCCCCCGGTGCTGCCCATGTCAGCTGCCCGCTGCTCCTTCACGGATGTGTCAGATGCAGAGGTGACATTTCATTGTGGTGCTGTGCTGTGTTCTATGCTGGGCTGTGTTCACAATGACACATAATCACTCACTTTCAGTGAATTTTTAAAAAATATACTTGAGCTCTTGTGATCTTGAGAAATCAACTTTTTGACTTTGTGATCAGACAAATAACTTGAGATCTCGAGATAAGAAGATACTGTAAATACCTCTGTCAGCTTCCGTAATAATCACATACTAACTAGTAAGTTAATAAATGGGGCAGCTGGTGTTGTAACGGTAGGGTGTTCACTGCGGAAGATCGCAGGTTCGAATCCAGGGCCCGTAAAAGTCACCACTGAGGTACTTATGAGCAAGGTACCGTACCCAAGCACTGCTCCCCGGGCGCTTGTTAGCTGCCCACTGCTCCTTCATGGAGGGGTTAAATGCAGAGGTCACATTTGGTTGTGGTGCACTGTGGTGTGTTCACGATGACAAATAATCACTCACTTTCACCAAATGACACAAATATGAAGAAAATTACTGTGAACGAAGTGGTGAGAGAAGATAAATGAGATAAAGTAGTTACTCACGTGTCTGTTAACCGTAAATTCCCGAATGATAAAAATTTGATATTATTGAAGGCAGTGTTGTAGATACACATTTTACAGCTGATTTCTTCAACATGGATTAAGCCTAGTCTTGGACTAAGTTGTAGTACCACTCAAACTCAAAGCTAGTCTAAGACTAGGCCTAATCTTCCACTGGGAAATTAGTCCAAAGTTTTTTGGGAAATGCTAAATTTGATCATTTTTGAAAACCAGTCGTTTATGTTAAAAAAGATTGCCAAAGCTAGAGCCAAGTTCCATTAGTGTGTGTTTTTGACTCACAGCGTACATCAGATCAGTTATGACATGTTCATAGTGCGCGGTGGGATCATTACACGGCTCGGGATAATTCCTACATCGCTAGCTGCCAGTTTATTACTCAAGTTGTCAACTAGAGACAGGAGTATTAAAGTTATCAAGGCCAAAGTGAACTCTCACTGTCTTGACCTGCATGAGAAGGAAAAATCCGGACTTGCCAAACAGCCGAAGAGAACACACACACACGTTAAAAGATAAGTTAGTAGCCAGACTTATCTCCTCGGTTCTCGTGTTTAACCTCGACAGCTCGAGCCGGGGGGAAGACGGAGCAACGCTCTGCTGAAAGTCGCTGGAATGGAATGACAATATTTTTACAGTGACACATAAAGGTCACCTTCAGCAACCAAGTTGGGAAACGCAGGACATTCTTGAGTAAGAGTGAAATCACCACCAAACTGTGTGAGCCCACGGTTGGGGAAATACTTCTTTATTTCAATATTAGTCGAAGTCACACTCTTTCATACGGTGGCCGAGAGCCAATTCAGAGAACAAAACGTGCTGCAAAAGCCAAAAAAACCCAAAAAACGGTTGTGGGGTTAAAAAATAACCCTTGAAATCGTCTTTGAGTTTGAGTTGGAAAACAGACCTCGTTTTGGGGAAGCAACTTTTAGAGCCTGTGTCCAACATTTTTTTTTCCCCGCAGAGAGCGGTCAAAACCTCAACCAGAGCGTGTTCTCTGCATTTCCTCTCAGAGCAGAGGAAGCATCATCGGGCACTTCCATGTTCGTTCCTATTTCAACGTGTTTCTTCCAGATCGCTAGTTATGCGGACAAGATGGAGAGAACGTCTTCGAGACGAGATTGGGTGCATGAAATCTTGTCCAGCTGCTCCAGATACGCCGTCATTTATAGTCGGCTATTGACAGTGTATGCCCCGCCCCCTTCCTTCGATTTTGATTGGCTAGCAAGAGACAAGTGACATTGACGAGCGCAGCGCTGTTTTAAAAGTTGAACGGATTTCCCAACTAAAGGCGCTTTGAGCCCTGAACGCTGAAGCTCATAGGATTTATATTAAAAATAGATACGGGTGGACACAGGCCCTTAATCGGTAAATTTTGAAGCTACTCATGATTAAAAGTAACTAAGTTACAGCCAAGCTACACTGCCCCACTGACAGGGCAGTTGGAGGTGTAAAGGTAGGGTGTTCGCCCCGTGATCATAAGGTCGCAGGTTCGAATCTAGGGCCGGTAAAGTTACCACTGAGGTACTCATGGGCAAGGTATCGTCCCCAAGCACTGCTCCCTGGGTGCTGCCCTTGTTAGCTGCCCACTGCTCCTTCACGGATGCGTCAAATGCAGAGGTCACATTTGGTTGTGGTGCACCGTGTGCTGTGCTGTGCTGCGTTCACAGTGACAAATAATCACTCACTTTCACTTATATACAGTAGCATTTAGCGACGCTTCAAGCAACAGAGAAAATGCATTCTTGCTTTCATCTTTGTAAGGGTGAACTCCATCCTCCGACTCCATCTCACAGCTGCCAAGAAGGCGCTGTGACGCAAAGACTGGGCACGGCATATTATGGGATGTCTATTCCTTTATTTATTGGCTTACGTTATTGATATATACCTAGTGACACTGTTTAATGAGTACATTTTGTGGTAAAGGTTATAATATTTGCAAGCTGGGACATTCTGTAGCTCATTATAATGAAAAATTAACACATTTTGCTAAATTTTAATTAGCTAAACTCTGGAATGCGGTCAAATATAATTGGAATACTTTATTGCACAAACGCACAACTTACATGTCCACATCGGGTAGGTTCTGTTGATGGATATGTGTGCATTATTCCCATACAAAGTTACTGAAGTGTGTAAAAATTCACCTACTTTGCATGTTGAGTGCTCATGAAGTTAAAAACAATACCAGACATCGCGCTAAGTTACATGTGACAATTCATTACATTTACATCGATCAGTAATTGTCTTAAGGTAATAAAAACAATGTGCAATAACTGACCCAAAAAGCAAAACATCCTTCATAATGACAAGTATTTTTCAAAAGACAAAAGTGAAGCTGCACCTTAAACGTCAAACCTGTTTCCTTTTCAGTTACGCACCAACTAAACACACACGCAAACCAACGTCCGCGTGAGACGCTGCTGATGTGGGATCTGTGAGGAATGCAGTCGGAATTTAACAACAAAATTTGGTCAATGTTGAAGTAAAGGTATGAAGCTGTGATTGAAAAGAGTAAATTCTTCTCTTGGTTATGTGACGTTTGTTTAACTCTCTCATAAATTGTGAATTCATTTAAGTGAGTGATTATTTGTCATTGTGAACACAGCACAGCACAGCATGCCACACAGTGCACCATAATGAAATGTGACCTCTGCATTTGACCCATCACCCGGCTTGGGAACGGTTCCGTGCTCATGACCACCTCAGTGGTACCTTTACCGGTCCGGGATCACGTGGCCAACATCCTAACCATTACCGTTACGGAGTAGAAAGTTGGCCGCGTGATACGAAGGTCACTGCTTCGGGTCCCAAATGGGTAAAGGTACCACTGAGGTACTCATGAGCAAGGTACTATCAACAAACTCTGTTCCCTGGGAGCTGCTTGTTCACGGACGGGTCAAATGCAGAGGTCATATTTCGTTGTGGTGCTGTGTGGTGTTCACTATGACAAATAATCACCCTGTTAGCTGAGGTGAAGTGAGGTCCCGTCTCGTTTCATCTCGTTAGCTGTTGTTTGCCGCCAACTATGTATCTAGTGAGTGAGTGAGTATTTGTCTTTGTGAACACAGCACAGCACACCACACAGTGCACCACAGTGAAATGTAACCTCTACATTTGGCCCATTCGTGTAGGAGCAGTGGGCAGCTAACATGGGCAGCACCCGGAGAGCAGTGCTTGGGGACGGTACCTTGCTCATGAGTACCTCAGTGGTACCTTTACTAGTCCTTGGATTCAAACCAGCGACCTTCCGAACACGGCCTTCCTCAGCACCTGAGGAATCCCTGCAGCTTGTACCTCAGGAACAGTGTGACGATAATTTTTTGCCGGTTTAACTTTTTCAAATTGCGATATAAACCTTGAAACCAGAAAGCGGCCCATGCCTGCTGCACACAGCAATAATTCAAGTTGAGTTATCTCGACGACGGCTCGGCCGCTCTCATGTCTTATCGGTGTAGAATTTACCTGCACGTTTCGGTCATCACATCACACCTGTTACCACTGCACCATATCAGCGTCTCAGCCAGTTTAAACATTCACACGGAACAAGTACCCCCCTGTGACCACACAGCTGTGTGTGCGTTTGTGTGTGTGTGTGTGTGTATCATTTTTACTGACCAATGAGGCAACAGACAGGGCGAGCAAAAGCTTGGGGCCTCAGATCCCAACCCAGGGTGCCCAAGTTCTTATTGTTCTGGTTTTAATTTAATATTCATGCTTTTTGTTGTTCTGCATATATTTCTTAATTATAAACGTTTTAATGTTGTTTAAATTAGCATAGCAGCAACGTTAACTTCATAAATGTTCATTTTTTAATATACATTTTTGCTTTGTTCACCTTTGACTATCTGGTTGGCGTTGACATCTAGTCAGCTGGTTAGTTTGATCACATCTTTGTTCACACATTAGAATTTTGTTGCTGGTTTTAGATTATTTATAACATAATAGTGATGACAGATAGAAAATGCTAATTTTCTAAAGATGGCACCGATCTGATACGTGGATATCGGTCTTTATGATGTGTCAAAATATGTGACTCTGCACGGCAAAACCAGTCGCTTGTCAATTCCAGCAGAATGTTAAAAGTTTCTGTTTTGACCGCTCTACTTCAATATTTACGGTAAATCCACTGGTTGACTAGCGTGAAGATATTTCTCCAGAATTCATCTTCGTCTCCCGAGTTCAGTTAACCTAACGCAGGTAGGCTATCCGTGTGGCTGTGAATGCAGCGTAGGCTACCGTAAATGCAAACGTAGCCGCGACCGCACCAAGCGTCTGTGAGTGCTACGGCGATAGTCAACTTCAAAGGCAGATTTCTCCGTTTCTCACTTGGCGTGACAGGAGAAACCCGACTCCTTTGAATGTTGATATCTCAGTCATATGTCGTCCCATTCATTCCATATAGGTATCGTTTTGAAGCTTGATTTATGCCCTTTCATGAAAACATAATAAGCGACTGGTTTTGCCGTGGAGGGTCACATATCTGGATCGGGTATCGTGGCATTGGGGCGATCTATGGAGCCGATCTGTAAATTTGTGCACGCACAATTGGTTATGCATCAGATGTGGCACTGTGGTAAAGCTGCTTTGTACATATCGATATAACAATGAGCAACGCAACACACTTCTTCTTCTACAAGTCCAAAATCAAATCACACCATTATACTGTTTAATTTCCTTAACAACACCAGCTCTCACTCACAATCTGTGTTCCTGATGGTTTTGGCGCCGCAGGATTAGGGACCGTCACTAAATTACACAACTGTGTTTAAACGAATACTTTTTGATTTGTTATTTTAATAATAAATAATTTAACATATACATATGGGTGTGTAATTATTACATTGTTTTAGTTAGGAAACAGTATTTAAATCAAGTATATCCTTAAGCAGAACATAAAAATCTGTCATGTATCCAGATATTTTTAAAGCATTATTATCTGTTTAAGACTCAGAGACTGTATCGGATTTGTATCGTATCAGCTAATGTCCATATTTACAATATCAGTATTGTATCGGACATGAAGAAGTGGTATCGCGCCGTGTCTAAAATTTAGGACAAATGCAAGTTTTAGTTTAACATTTTTTCATTAAAGTTCACGTTACGATTTTGATTCCGTAATGATTGCGTATTTTTGACATGTCTCAGACCTGGCAACATCCATCAGGTGTGTGTGCCGTGGGGATTTCACATGGTTTTTCTATTGCACAACATCCCCGATGCCGTACCGACAGGTGTGCAACAACCTCAACTGACCCCGAATATCACCACGGCAAGATCCCGTAGTGAGACGGGCACTTCATACGCTCGTCTTTCGCTTGAGTTTATCTTTCAGTTACCTGGGAAACTCTTATCCCACTCTCCACTCTCAATAAAGCCAAACGGCTGAGTCATCATTGCCCGAGTCACATCGTCATCAAACACATACACATTTGCGCAGTGTACTCCGGGGACTTTATAACTGCGGGCGGTGCGACTAAACACTGATTATTCCTCCTTTTTACTTTACGCCGCTTCTAGACAGCACTTCCAGGCAAATCTCTCAGTTCCACTCAGAGAAAATAAACAGCCTCCCGGCTTTGTAATGACCAAACTCTCTAAAAACATGGCAGCAGCTGAATGAAATTAAATGTCACGGCAATTTAGGAGCGAGTGAAATATACAATTTTTGGTCAGAGGATATACTTAGTGTCGCCGTCTTTTATGTTTTGCGCCCACATCGGTTAACTAGTAAATAACCTTATGAACTTGTTCAGTTACTGTTTATATTATTAATGCCTCTTTTAGGACTATATTTGTCTTTATATTTTTTAGGTTTAGGTTGTCGTAATCTTCCTGTACTTTAATAAGTTCCATTTAAATTTGCCTTAGGAACGAATCAGGGTGCACTGCACTACATGATGTATTGGCGTAACTACGTATGTGACTAAGAATTTAGAATCCCAGCCGTGCTGTGCAGTTACACACTCGCATTAAACAACATTATAAATCAGACGGGAGTGACTGAACGGCGCAAATAAGCTGCGGGAGAAAAGAAATTCCTCTGGTGTGCTGAACGTCAAATTTGGTTTTAGCGTGTTAAGATGAACACTAGATAAATATTATGATACTGTGCTGATGAACTTTTCACCCAAACACAAGCAGCCGTGTCAAAGTAACATCAAATACACAACGTTACTGTTTAACTCTTCTTCATGTGCTGCTCAGCTAATTAGGCCTACAGTTCATTGTAGATGTTGTGGGCAACGGCACAGTAAAAATATGCATTTCAATTATTAGGGAGTACCTAAAATTAGCAGCAGTACTAGCAAATCTACTTTTAAAATGTAGCTTTTCCGGTAAATTAAAGTGAGTGATTGTCATTGTGAACACACCACAGCACAGCACACAGTGCACCGCAATGAGATGTGAGCTCGGCATTCGACCCTTCTGTGAAGGAGCAGTGGGCAGCCAGCCGGGGAGCAGTGATTGGTGCCGGTACCCCGCCCATCAGTATCTCAGTGGTACCTTTATCGGGTTCTGGGATTCGAACCGGCAACCTTCTGTTCACGAGGTGAAATCCATAACCACTACACTACCAACTGCCCTGAATGGAGATGAAGTGCGGCAAAACGCTACTTCGCTCCAAAAAATATTATTGCCCAGTCATTGCTTAAGGTTGACCGATTATCGATCACCGCTGAAGCCTTGTTGTCACTCACACCACACTCGAACACGAGCGCAGTGTGAAGCTCCGAGAAGGAGAACAGGAGAGAGGAGTTTCAGCTGAGCTTGGTGTTTGTAAAATTGTACATTTTGACAGATTTTCTTATTTTTTTTGCATATCGGTTCCAAATATCGATTAACTAGCAATAATTCTTATGGATATCAGACCTGAAAAAACGATATCGGTCAACAGTCACACATGTTGGCAGTTAGTAGCTTAAAGCTTACCAAATTAGGGAGTTCACCCTGTGATCGGATGGTCGCCGGTTTAAGTTCTGGACCCTATAAAGGTACCACTGAGGTCCTCATGAGCAAGGTACCATCCCCAAAAACTGCTCCTCGGGTGCTGCCCATGTCGCTGCCCGCTGCCCCTTCACGGATGGATCACATTTGGTTGTGGTGCACTGTGTACTGTGCTGTGTTCACACCGACAAATAATACCTCACTTTCTTTCATTGCATCACAGTGCACACTTGGCAGTTGCAAGATGGAGTTGAAGAAGGGCTGTGGCTGTCAAATAGCTTGGGTGTAGTTCGCTACTTTATGTCTGTAGTTTGTAGCGTAGTTAACTACTACAGAATATTAAAATGGGAAGTTGGCTGAAAGGTAACTATTTTGCTTGGTTTCTCTCGATAAAAAACGTTTGAATTTCCAAAATTAGTTTATAGTCACGTTAATTGAATGGAGCAGATTTGCGGCGTACCGAGCGAGGGAAGGGAAACCAGATTAAAAAGCAGTGTGTTTTTCAGTCTCTCATGGGTTAAGTGAAAGCAGGAGCGACCTGCCAGGCCCCAGCTGTCATATCCTGGATAATTACCAATGCTTAAGGTAGACCACACCTTAGATAAACCCCTAATGCTCCAGTCTTCCACAAACATTCTGCCTCCAGCAAGCTGCAGCATGCTTTAGCGCTTTTTTTTTTTTTTTTGGTTTTTCGGGCCGGGCCGAAGCGAGTTTCCTCTCCAAACCTGAGCAAACACACAATCTCAACCTGTTGATCTTTGTCAGCGATAGCCGCTGTGGAGATCACATCGACAGAAAAAGAGTCTTTCTTTTAGCTGAGACTCGTGTCGTGGCGCAGCTCTAAACTCAAACGATAAAAACCTGATTTTTTAAAAGTTGCACAGCAAAAAAGGATTTGTTCTTGTTTTATGTTTCCTTGTCTCGACTGTAAGGAAAATTCCAACTTGAAGAGCAATGTTATGTCATGTTGAGATACTTTGTATATCATCTTCAACTTAAAACGATAACATGCTACTCGAGCTACTTAAGTGTTACAAATTTTTAAGTCAGATCATGGAAATGAAAATGTTAATATTCAAGATAATAAAGACTTCAAGTTGTAATAATGGCTCTGTTTAACTGTGAATTAGTTAATAAGCAAAATGTACAAAATTACATCTGTTTCAACTTTCTAAACTTGAGTTTCAAGTCAAATGATATTAAATAAACTGATTATTTCACTGATTACATTTATTTTTACATCTACTTTTAGCTTTGCATTGTAAGAAATTCCCATTTGCTGTTTCACTTTACATTCACCATGAATATAATATCTGATTTATCTGTAAAATCCTTTAAAGAAATGTAGAAAATTCTGTGCATAAAGTTCCTGTTTGGCATTTTAGCACATTCGCTCTTAAACAGAGAAGTCACAGTTAAAGTCTCTGCTGTATATACTGTTCAAGTATCCAGAGAGACGAGACGACGTCGCAAGTTTTAACAGTACAAAGAACAAACACGGCACATAGAATAAGCAATAAATAAATTGTATAAAGATCAGACCTGGGCATTGCCCGGCCTGCGGGTCACATCCGGCCCTTTGCCTGTCCCTGGCCGGACCGTCTGAGGACAGCGTGAAATAACAATTTAAACATAAAAATCACACATTTATGCACACTATTCAACTGCACTGGTTTTATTTTGAAGGTGAAAAAATGCAAGAATCTTCACATTTTTTTAAATATTGCTTTTGTTGTTAAGAGAATGGATCAAAAATAAAATTGCATAAAGATATAATATGCCCTGCTCCACACATTTATAGCTTAACCGTAACATCTAGTATTAACCGTAGGAGCTACTCACAACTAGACAACTGTGGAGCAGAGCTGATTAGTCTACTGGCTCTGCACTTCATGTCAGTTCAAATGTGTCATGTGGCCCCTTTGGGAAATTTAAATGCCCACCCCTGATACAGCACTTTAAACTAGAAGTAGAAAGAAAGACAGATAATTAGATTACTTGCGTTATTCAGCCTAAACAGTTTCAATATGAACATTCTGAAAGTGAGTGATTATTTGTCATTGTGAACACAGCACAGCACAGCACACAGTGCACCACAACCAAATGTGACCTCTGCATTTAACCCTTCCGTGAAGAAACAGTGGGCAGCTAACAAGCGCCCGGGGAGCAGTGCTTGGGGACGGTACCTTGCTCATGAGTACCTCAGTGGTAACTTTACTGGCCCTGGATTCGAACCTGCGACCTTCTGATCACGGGGCGAACACCCTACCGTTACGCTACCAACTGCTCCGTAACTATACAGACGGTCTATTAAGTAAAACACTTTATTAGTTTGTCCAAATATCGCATAATTCGACAGTAAGAAAGTACATCAGTGATATGTAGCAGCAGTGTGCAATAGTAGTGCAAATTTTGTAGCAGCAGTTCAGAAATATTTGCAACACTGAAAACCTGAGAAACATTGTATTAATTATTGTGTAAAGTTAAAAGGGAAGTGTTACCGTGAAATATTGATCAAAACATTTTTTACACGGTATAATCATGCAACATGGAGATCTGACTCAAGCCGTCGATACGCCATTTTATTAGCTGTTTATGAGAGAAAGCTGTTTTTGAGGGAGTAATTCGGATACAGATTATTGATTACAGCAGAAATTTTTGTTTCTAGTTTGAGTAAATTTTAGAAGTATGTTAACATGACTCATCGATCATACAACAAGTAGATCAGACACAAGATATTGTTACTAATTTTAAATTCTTAAAGAATTCGTTTTTGAGGAAAAGTGACGGTTTTGGTTTCAGCAAACATAACTTTTTCTCCTGTTCTGCCCCGAAATCCCTCTGTTCTCGCAGGGGCGTGTGTGTGTGTGTGTGTGTGGTTGGAAGGGTGGAGGGGTAAGCTGGGGGGAATCGTTGTAGGTAGACACAAATCACACTTAAGCCCCAGTCTGAGTGTGTGTTTTCGGATGCCGAACACACTGATGTTTTGACTGAGTGACGCATTCCAGAGCTGCACGCAGAGAGCCAACACCTCACACACACACACACACACCTCAAAAACACCTTTCCTCCAAATAATAATGTTAATAAAATGAGTGAGGACGGCTTGTGTCAGATCCACTTTTTGCATGATGACACGACTGGGAAGATAAAACTGTCTGACATGAAAATGATGGTTTCACACTTGAAGTTTTCCTTATTTAGACACATTTATTTGTGTATAATGATATAGACAGTAAAAGAATGTGAAAATGTGCTATTTTGAAAATGTCAATCATTTTAAAATATGGCAATTACTTTATTGACGTATGGATATATAGATGTGTATAGATATATGATGGACATGATAAGAATTAATTTCATTTATATAGACAAGAATAATTTAATACAATATATTCAAATAAAATACACATTATGAACATCGTACACATACTTCAAATATTTAAATTTTATATA